>JAATLQ010007743.1:42712-56088 GCA_013421005.1 Heliconius erato x Heliconius himera | reverse complement strand
TAGTTTTGTGTGTAGCACAAAAAAGGAATAATACATGGGAAAGGGAAAAAAAGGGAAGTAATTTTATGTCATATTTGTTACGAAATTTAAGGTCTGTGTATATAAAGTATGTATATTATTGTATTAGTATATGTAATTTGTGATCACATTACTTATTTATACTAGTATATAGTGTTTGTTTTATTTCATACACTGTCAACAAATTATACTGACACAAATTTAACAACTCCAAAATAATAATATTAATACTAAAAAAACCTTTTGTGTTTAAGAATGTATCACCAGAAGAAATTGTCAAAATGTTGCAAGTCTTATTTTGAAGAAAACTGGTGAGGCGGTGGCATGTCGGTTAAAGTGCTTAATACTATTGTACCTAAGATTGCTCCTTATCTTGGTTTAATTTTTAACAATTGTGCAAAATTCGATACTAATCCTGACTTAATATAATATAGCAAAATAGTGCCGCGCAAAGTTGGAGATAGACTAGATCGTAAAGTATTTCAAAAAATATATTCAACCAGTTATTCACAATTTTCTTAAAGTTCTTTCCATAGTGAGCAATATAGTTTTAGCAAAGACAAGTCTTTAGTCTACTACAGATGCGGGTGCTGCACAACTAAAGCACATTTATGACGTTTGGAAGAAGTTGCAAAATACCATTTGAGTGTTTTGCGATTTATCCAAAGCCTTTGATTGTGTAAAAGTTAATATAAATAATGTAAAGTCATCTCCTTCACTCTAAGGATGGGTGTTCTAGAAGGATCTATTCAAGGAAGGTGATATAAAATATTGTAAAGCTGCCAGTTTATGTAACAATTAAATCAGACGATTGACATTGAAAAGAGCAACTGCTGACTTTTTTGCCGGCTGTTCTTAGCAGAACTGTCTTCGTTCTGTTCTGTTCGTTTAATGATTCAAAAGTGCCTACAATACTTAGTCTATTTGAATGAAGAATAATTAGAATTGTATATGAGGGTTGTTGATATACTCGTTGTAATAGTTTCTATAAATAGTTTTATTATTTATTTAAAATTAAATTAAGCTTATTTTAATTATTAAAATAATGTTTATTTAATTAAGTAATAAGAAACATGGTACAGAAATCAGCTTCATTCTGTATCCCAGCACACAACAGGATAGGCATAGCACTTAGTGTTAAGATTTTTTAAGCCATTGCGTGTTGAGTTTAACTCAAAGCCGGTCTTATGCTTTGGTGCCAGAGCGAAGAAATTAAAATATAAATACATTACATATTTTTGTACAAGACTTGTTTTTAAAGTAGGGGCGGAAGCTAGCTTGTAGTTAGACCAACGGTTTTACCAGCAGGCAACACGTACGCTCGTCAAGAAACTTCCGCCTAGTTCGTATTCTTTATAAAAAATCATATAGGTACATGAAGTACTAGTGGCCCACTCGCGGTTTCGCTCGCGTACCACTTATAATTCTTTTATTATGCTCCATTTTTCATAAGATAATATAAATTAAATTATTAATATAATTTATACATTCAATAATTGTGAGGAAGTGCAAGCACTACATGACTGTTTGTGAGGGCGAAATCGGCGGCAAGGGCGCTCCCCGCTGGACTCGTGGCCATGTTAGCGGCCGTAAACGGAGCGTTGAATTATTTTAAATTTACATTTTCTGAATGTTACAATGTGGCACGTTTTCAACAGCAATATTTAAATAGCTTTAAAAGAAATAAATACTTACCACACAATAATAATAAAAAAAAATAAAACATTCAACATTTTTTCCTATTTTCCCAAAAAAATGTTGAATGTCATTTTTACACCAGAAAGTCATTCGCAAAATATTGGAATTGTCACTTTCTAATGAAAAAAAAAATAAAAAAATTAGCTTCACGCTGTATCCCGCACACAGCAGGGTAGGCAGAGGGAACCTGGTGTTAAGACACTCCGTTCCCCACTTTCTGCCGAATTCTGGAGGCATTGCGTGTTGAGTGGCAGAACTCAACGCCGCGCTTAACCTCGACACCAGAGCGAAGAAATGGAAATATAAATTTAAGTAAATATTTTATCTCCTCGAGGGGGATTCGAACCCACAACCAGTCGGTTTTGCAGTCACAACTCGTGCCGCTGCGCCACGACCGGCCTCAAATGAATAATGAACACTTTCTAATGAATAATGATTATAATTTATAATTTACAAAAATATAACGATTCGAATGCTAAGTTGCCATAAATATAAATTAGAACATAGGTCTAAAATAAATTGAAAAAATAATAAGATTTATATATATTATGCTTACATATTTCTTTTTTTTATTTAAGGCAAGTGTGTCCGCGTAGTCGTAAAAAGATAAAATAAAAAAATGCATTATGGTGCAGCAGGATTTTCTCTGATCATGGTATCAATGGCTGAATAAAGACCTTCAATAGATTCGCATCTCTTGAGGTTATAGCAAAAAATAAATAAAAGTATATGACGTAAACATCTTTTTTCTTTTTCAAATTTTTCATGTATTTCATAAAATAACATATTCTAAAATATCCTGAAATGTACTTTCAATTACAATTTACAGTATATATTTTAAAACATTTCTACGGTCGATTAATGAAAGAAAAACAATTCTTTGTACAAATTGCCCCCTTTGCTTTAAAAAAATAAATAGTCACATAAAAGTAATTTTACAAAAGATTGTTTTTAGTTTTTCAAAGTATTTTTTATTTTTATAATTTTTTTGTTGGATATTTTATAAAAGCGTATTTTTTATTTTACTATAATTTATTATAATTTGTAATTTCCGTTAACCTACAAACTGGAAATTATTATAGAACTCTCGATCGGCGAGTCCGACTTGCAATTAAGTCTTTTTATCATATTAATGTATCGGTCCTTGATAAGTATGCAAAACTTAATCAAATTAATTAGACGTTTCAATGTCATGTAATATTTTGTAAAATCGGTCAAAACGACGTTTAAAGTTTCCCTTACATACATACACACGACCGAAATAAAAAAAAAATGCGTGTTAAAAAAGCTGTTGTTCAAACAGCAGACAGCAGCAACAGTGCCAGATTGATCGGGAATGTTAGTTATTTAATTTTTCCTTTATTAATATACGAGTAAATTTGCATTTATTTGATCATAAATAATTCTGTCAAGGTGGGAAATAAAAATAGACTTGCTTTCGACTTAATTACATTTATTTATAATTTTCTACATTTGTTAACAAATAGAACATGTGTCTGAATTTTTTTTTGGATTCTAAGCTCATATAGTCAATGCAACCAAAATCGCGCTTCTAAATTACTAGTACAGAAAATGCACCAATTTACGTTAATTCTTCACATTGTTTTATAGTAAAAAAAAGGATAAAGGCAATTAGTAGTATTAGAGCAAAAAATTTTATTGTGACAGACAAGGGGACATGATACTTTAAATAGATAGGGTTTTGTTTGACAAAATGAATTAAAAAAATTACAAGATTTTTTTTGTCGATTCACGTAGTAGATACAATATCAAAATAATAGAAAATTGTTATTAAAATTAATTAAATAAAGTCAAAGCATAATAACAATAATTGATTATAATATAAAGACGAGAGATTGATAATTTTGATATTGCATCATCATACTAAAATCAATAAATTACGATCATTTTAATATGTATAATTATTTATTTTGATGTCGCTTATTCTGTGTTTATTAAAGTAGCATAAACAGTTTTACATATGTACTTCAAATAATTATAATGAAACATTAAAAAAATAGTATGTCCGTTAGTCGCAACAACGTATGAATTAAGAAACCAAATACAATAATTAAGAAAATATTACAAATAAACTATGAAATAAATCACATTACATAAGTTGATAAATCAACATTAACAAAAATGTAGCCACTAACTCTAACAGCTACTACCGCAAATGACCAACACAATTTAATTATCATTTAATGAAAAAAAAAGATTTATATAAAATGTAAAACCATGTACATCTGGGACGCTCAAACTCGATTTACAAGAAAAAATACAAAATTACAAAAGCTTTACTCGGTTTTATTACAGATCGAGAACAATAACAACAAACAACTAAATTAGTATCAGTCTTCATTCAAACAAGAAACACTCAAGTCAATATACACATATTATAAATCGATATTTTAGTTATAATTACCCTTAAACAGGCAGAAAATAAGATCAGTTTATTTAACTTTTATGTACAGTTCAATTTTTTTCATTTAACTAGATAATCCTATTTATAAAAAGTAATATATTACTGTCACTATAAAAAAAGTTTTGATTATTGGCAAATAATTTTTGCCTGTTGTTGGATTAGATGTATGATTGGACAACGTTTCCCAGTGCCCGATTAAGGATTAACTTGTCTCGTCTGTACCTTTGCCATGAGAATGGCGACCTCTAGGTGTATAAAACTATACAATATTGACTAGAGGAGGTAAGAAGCCGAAAGAAAAGGAAAATATTTAAATTAATTGTAATAAAAGTCCCAATTAAAAGTTATATGAAACCGTTAACAGTCAATGTTTATATTTTGCAGTTTTTAACAGATCAACGAATCTGTACAATATTTAGCGACATAAAATCTAATAAGTATTTATTACTTACAAATGTTGCGAATTGACGTTAACTCCAAATTAATAATGACGATTATTGACCCATACTAAAATTACACAAAATATAATTAAATTGACAAACTGAAGATTCGAAGCGAACAATACAATACACGCCATATTAGATAAAATATCACTCTGTGACTAGTATAGCCCCGTCGAAGATAAAATTCGCGCCAGATCTTTCTAAAATTACTAGTATTTTTTTTATAATTTTGCAATGTAAGAAACACAATAATTAGTAACTAAAAAGACCGATATTGTCATTTTTGGTGTCGTTGTTTTTATACTAAGTTGCGAAAGGTTTTTAAAAAAACCTTTATCTAATAATCTAAAAAAATCACAAGTGGACATTTTCATAGCGCTACGATCGCAAGTAGCACCGTGATGTCATCGGGTTTGCCGCCTGCAAAGAAAAAGAGGAAAAATATTCATCGAGAAAGGAAACTATTGCGTAACGTAAAATTATTCTTTTCAACCGTTGCCCAACGTCTATTTGAATAAATACAGGGAGTAACTCGATCGACGTATCAACGGTGGTCTATGGATAGGGGACCTCAGTACATCCATTTCACCCCATGTATGTTCAGCAAATTTAAAAGTTTCAGCACATATTTAGAAATTTGTGATTGTTAAAGAAAATTGGTTAATACAGCCCGATTGTTGAACCTGCGAATTTTTGTTTTTTTTTTTTGTATCATATACAGGCGCGCCCACCCACAGCATTATAAAGGTGCGTTGACTTCCAGTGTCAGCGCTCCTTTTACGGGAACAGCAACATAGGGTAAAATATTTTAAACCCATACCTAAAGAAATTAATCAGGATACCTCAACAGTTTAGACGTAGGATTTTTTTTTCATTTCACGATGTTTATCCATACCTGTATTTCGTGTGACGCAGATACGCATAGATACCAATAACGTAAATAACGTAATATTTGGGTAGCAAAGGGAAAACACCACACTATTTTCCCCAGAAAGTCGTCATGAAGATACATAATAAAATATATTGGTTGCCATATGATCCGCTTACCAACCGGCCACTATGCGTGCGGAGCAAGCGGTGAGAAATAAGCTACAGGCCGCGCTGATGTATGAGATCAGGCATCATGTGGAAATTGAATCTTTCATACAGTAAAAATACGTAATATCCAAAAGATAGGTTCATGGAATGTCGAGGTCTTCTCCAAAGAGGGAAACTTACAATCTTAGATAAGGAAATAGCAAGGTGTAAATGAGCATCTGCGGTACCAGCCAACGCATTACAGAGGCAACGGTCATTTTTTACCGATACACATGCTATGTACTTCTCTGGCAATGACGAGACTAGTAGGGACGGTGTTACTTTTATACTGCCAAAGACTGTCAACAAGTGCGTTATGGTAAGACTTAAAACGAAGCCGGTCAACTTAAACATAATACGGTTGTTTGCACCGAACTCTACTGCAAGCGACCAGGCTATAGAAACATTCTATAAGAATGAAATCCTTGTGATCATGCGCGACCAATTGCAGCAAAATATGTATATCCTTGAACGAAAGAAACACGAATGCTGTGGAGATGCGTTCTCTTCGTAGGATATGCGGAGTCAGTTTAGGTGATCGAATCCGCAATGAAGAGCTACACAGAATAGCGGGTACTGGCGAGGATGTCAGGGTAAGAATGAAGAAGAACATGCTCAGCTGGCTTGGGCACGTCCAACGAAAGAATGGCAAAAAAAGACGTAAGATGGAAAAGTGAGCGGTAACAGAGGTATGGAGAGACCTCGGTTGATCTTCGAAAATACAGTATCAGAGATACTGGAGGAAGGTCACGTAAAAAGCATGAGGAACCCCCGAAAAGGTATGAAGATGGCGAAAAAGGTATGTAGAGACCGTAGCGTTTGGTCTAGCGCTCTGTTCTCTCTGACTAAACCGCTATGGATACAGCGTAAAGTTAAGTTTCCTTAAGTGTTTGTGTTTTTCAAAAGTCAACTATAGTCGGACACTGTTTGTAGCGTACAAATATTTTTATATTGTAAAGTTATCAGCACAGATCGAGTATGGGCTAATTAATGTCAATGTTGCCTAATAGTGATAGTTAATATCAATTTTAAGAGACAATTAATAACATGAAAAAAATATTCGCCCAAAAATCGGGGGCTGTATTTGTCAATTTAAAAAAAAGTTGGGCTGTATTTGCCAATTTTCTTCAAGAATTCGATTTTTGGCAAAAAAATCACAAGCTTCGAAAAATCTGCTGAAAGCCTATAAGCCCCTGAACATACATGGGGCTGAAATGGACAGGTACTGACCTCTCCCCATAGACCACGAATTACACACTGCATATACATTTTTTTTAGCTTCACGCTTATGGCAGTATCGGCAGAGGGAACTTAGAATTAAGTGACTTGGTTCCTCATATTCCACCAAAGTTTTGAAGAAATGTAAATAATTGATTCCCTCGAATGGGAATCGAACCCACAACCCACTTTACCACGTCTGTCTTTAATATAAATATAAGTAATTAGCATATAAACAATGCATTACATCATTGCAAAGTACATCAATTTATAAATGGATATTTTTTTTTATTTAAGACAACGATCATTTCACAAATTTTTATACAAACGATTTGTTCTCCTTTTGTGTTAACAAACAGTCAAATTATCAATATACACAGTCGTAGCGCAGTGAGGTCTGCCTCGAATAAAGTAAAATTGATGGTTGTCGGTTTCAATCCTCGTTCTGGGAAATGATAACATTTAATTATTAGTTCCTCATTTTATGTTTACTGTAAAGAGGGTCACGAACTGGTGGACACTCACCAATAGCGTCTATCCCGTTCTGGCGCGCACTCTTGGCGAAGGGCGACATGTAGCAGCCGTCGAAGGACAGGTTGCGCGCCATCCACGCGATGGAGTTGGCGACGGCCTGCAGGCGCGGCGCGTCGGCGGCGCACGAGCCCGCGCGCCGCATCTCCGCCACCAGCACGGTCTCGGGCACGTTGTCGAACACGCCGTCCGTCGCCACCAGGATCACGTCGCCGCACTCCACCTTGAACTCCGCCGTGTCCGCCGATTCTGGCCTGGAATCGTTTTTAATCTTACATATTAGTTTTGTGATAAGCCATAATTCAATATTCTTTGAAATAGGACTATTAAGTAAAATTGCAAGAGGTTTTTGATAGAACTAAATTTATAAATTACGAGAATTAATAACCGAGGTTAATTGTTGTTACCTTTAGGATTTTATAGGATTTTCTGTTCATCTCAATGAAATATATAATGTAAAAATCATTTGGAAATGTATAATATAAAAAATAAGTTTCGCACTTGTCGGACCGAATTTTTTATATAATATTTTAGCGAGATGCATAAACCAAAATATCTATTTAACACTTAGAAAAACACACTTTTTTTATATTCTTATATTCATCTTATTGATATGTCAATTATGAGGAAAGCTAAATATGAATTGGCTTGTTTTTATACTTTAAGAGCGTAAATAAACATACTTTCATTTACAAATTAAACGATGCACGTGACTAAAGAACTGGCAAATATCCAGCAACCTAAAAATTCTAATATTAGTTCAAGTAGAACAACGCCGCATGTGGAACGAACCCACATGACCACCGCTGAGAATAAAAAACACACTATACGTAAAAAGTCTTATGACTTGAACAATATTTTTTTAATTGTAACACATCACTTTGCGTTAAGTGAAGCTAGCAAATCCATTTTAGTATGAAAATCCATACTTTGTTTTAGTTATCTAGTGCAGCGAAAATTGTTCAAATATAAACATACCTCCAAGTAAGAAATAAACTTAAGACCACCGCAGGAAGAGTCAGATACGTCCACAAATTGCGTTATTAATATATATTACGATATTTCAGGATTAATGGGGATTGAACCTATAACCTTCGCGTTACAAGTCACACTCTTATGCCTAAATGTCTAACTATCATAGTCCATGCCTGGTGACAGACAAACAGACGGATGAAGGACCTGACGCGAAATTTTACAATTTGGGTGCGGAACACTAAAAATAAAAGGTATTCAATAATACTGTCGTTCTAAAATATTTTTTACTAGCGGCCCATTCGCGGCTTCGTTCGCATACCACTTATAATTGTTTTATTATCCTGCAATTTCCATAAGATAATCAATATAAATTAAATAATTAATACAATTTATACATTCAATAATTTTGAGAAAGTGCAAGCACTACATGGCTGCTTGCGAGGACGAAATCGGCGGCAAGGGCGTCCCCCGTTGGGCTCGTGTCTATGCTTGCAGCCGTAAACGGAGTGTTGAATTATTTAAAATTTTCTCAAAAAGTATACGTACAAATTACATGCTATAAAGACGAAGCATTTCTTCATAAAAAATCTTTGATGACGGAATAACTTTCGCTCTTAAGTTTTTATACCTTTGTTAAATAAAAAAGGTTGAGATATCACCTTCCAATTTTCAATTATTTTTTTGTCACAAAATATCTTATCATGACGTATTTATAAAAGAATATATCGTACCACTTCCATACAATGTACTGATATATTTTACTATTTTTGCAGCGCACGCGCTTAAAGCAATTCGATGGCGTTCATTATTATAATTTCGTTATTTAAGACTAACTAAGACTTACACCATAATGTTATATCCCTATAGCACTCCCCAAGAATGTAGCTTTCATACAAAACCAAAATAAATAATAAGGAAATCGGCCCAGTAGATCCAGAGATCTTAGCATTTAAACAAAAAAACAAACTCTTCTGCGTTATTATATTAGTATAGATAAAAGTTATATCTAACTAATATATACCTATTGTAATTGTTTTTTGCAATTAGTTTTATTTATTTTATGATTGTACGTGTTATTACAATTATCATGTTAGCATCAATATACTCATACATATAATTTTTATTTTTTCCTTGTGAGTGCCAAAAAATACACACACTGAAATCACAGCATAGGAAAATGTTTCACACTATTAATAATTTATTATTGTTTTCATTCAATATTTTAATTTCACTATATTTTTTTATTTAGGCATATTTAGTAAATATAAATCAAATAATATATAGTAAATATTTATTTCACTATCTATATACATATATGTGAATAACCTTTTAGTTTGATATCATCTTACTGATAAAACAATTTTAAATAACAAATAATTATGAATGATACAATATCTTGCATTCTAATGCACTGTTTGTTGAGTTGTGTAATATTCTGCAATATTATCATTATGTCTGGCTTTGGTTTAATTGGGCTAATATTTTTTTTTGAGGGAACTCAGTGTTAAAACAATTCATTCTTGAATTTCTGCCAATTTTTTTTAAATATTGAGTGGGAGAACTAAACATAGCACTTTGTCTTTTACCAGAGATGAAAATAATTAATTCCCCTAAATGTGAATAAACCCACTACCAACAGGTTTACAGTCAGAACCTTTGTATATTTATAACAAATTTTATTTTATAATTATACTTAATATATATTTTACTAATGCTTAACTATGTTTAATGAATAGCTAAAAATTGCAAAACTTACCTATCACTAAGAACATTCCTATCATGACCAGGTGGAGGTAAGCTTAGTTGGTATGGTGTATTAAAGTAATGTTGCTGTTCATGAGAGCGATGTACTATGCGGCCACCGCGGACCACCATAAAACCACTGTCACCTATATTTGCAGCCCGCATTATACTCTCGCTTCGATCTAAGATCATAACACATGCTGTACTGCTGCCTGTCAAATCAAAAATATTTATATCACAACTGTAAGTATCATATAAAATAAAGGGGCATTTGCAATATTCTTCAATTACTGTTTTGAGATAATTCAGTTTTAAGCGATGAAATAAAAACCTAGATTTAAACTTAAAAAAAGACCTTTTTATTTACACTCAAGGACATGTATTATAATATAGTATAAGTTATTTGTCAAATCAATCATTACTGGTAGGTAACTTAAACTAATTAAAAATTAAATAAACTGAATTATCCTTAATTTAAAAGACTTACTTTGGTGAGTCTTAAAAATTACAATCAATGTCCACACTGTTTTGCAGTTAATAACAATAAATTACCAAATTATAAAAGACAAAAATAAAGTAATATTTTCAACATTTTTAAAGTGTTATTTTTAAGTGTTATCACTTGAGAAATTATAATAAATATAATCCCACTATGTTCAAATTTTTATACATGTTCTATATAAGATAAGATCATTTTAATTAACATTTGACTATTTAGTTGCAACATGAAGAAGCTTATTGTAATAATCATTCATCATACAGAACTTTTTCAAAAATTTTGCAATCATATTTTTTTATAGATATAACCAAGCTGGTTTTATAAGCTAAACCAGATAATTTAAACTCTCTGTCATTGATATCTTTCTTCAATAAGGGAAGAGAACATGGTGTTTATTTATGCAGCCATAATAAAAAAAATCTTGTTGAGTGTGAGTATTCTCCCTTGATGGAATTTTCAATAACTCAACAGTTATTGAAAATTCCATCAACTCCTGTTGGGGTACTCAGATGAGGTCTTTAATTTTTTTTTTGCCCTATAACACTCTAGGTGGGCTTAAAATTCAGTTTTTTTTTATGAACAGCATCTTATTAAAATATAAGTTGAGTTGAGTTTAAAAATGTAAATTTTCTCTAAACATTTAAAAAAGAGCATTAATGATAAAAGTTTCCTTGTTGTGATGAATTTTTGAAACCAGGGAGGTTCACACAGACCACGTAATAAATGTGGTATAAACATAATGATCAAAGCAAAGTACCTTGTATGTAACTGTACAATTAAAATAGCCTCCAAAACTAGTGAACTGGTCAAAAAGGATTTATTATAAAACCAGTGATAATTTTAGACCTGATCCAACTTACAACCCCTTCATAGCTTGTAAAGAATGACCATTTCTAAATCTGCTTCAGAGGAAATGGTCAAATTATGTTAAGTTGTATTGTTAAATTATGTTACCTAATATAGGTTTTTTGTGTTCCAAAAGCTCATAGTAAGATTTGGCTAGCAGGTCTCCTGGTTCAGACATCTTAAAATGGCCCATTTGAACCAATCTTTCACAGGTCCTCATAAGATATGATGAGAACTCCCCAGGGTCAATTCCATATGCACGCCAGCCTCCCACACCATCAGCAACACCTGATACACATTCATTGCTTTTTTTCACCAATAAAAAGAACATATTTTTACATGTGATTAGTTCAGTTAAATCTATTATATATGGTTTTGATAATTAGTGTTAAGACATGCAGAAAAAAGTAAAAATTTAAAATTAAAATAATAAAAAAAAAATCTTTATTGACTATGCACTCTACATGCATAACAAAAATAAGGCATAATTATTAAGCAAACTAATACAATGAACTGTTGATATTTTAATAATTGAATAATTTTAGCAATCCTTTTGAAAGACTTTCTTGTCACCATGGTTTGTAAATTTTGCGATATTTCATGTATATGTACTCACCAATAACATCTGCATTGTTAAAATTTGTGGAAAACCATGCGTCGTCCCCAAATTGGCCCTTATGAGATCTTCCATTGGCAATGTCTTTGGGAAATCCACAAACTACTGATACTAAATAAGGATATTTTTTATTGCAAACGTTCAATTCGGCAGCACTGGAAAAACTTGAAAGTCCATTTCTTAAAGCACGTGATAGCACTCTGCCTGTCCAATATATTGACTGCATCATTCACAAATTGTTTCAACCTTTCATAACAGGGCCCATTTACAAACATAAAAGTAACTGCAATGGTCCCATTTTAAAAATCACACAATTGTTATACATTTATTACGTGATTACACCATAATCTATCTACGATCTTTGATCGCAGAATAGACGTAACAAGAAACTACTTATATGTGTTTTGATTAATCTTGTGACTCCCAAACTGAACGAAACATTTTTTAACCATAAACAATAATTGTCATTCAATTGTAACTTCAGTAAGATTATATTAATATTTTATACTTCAATAAAATATAATATTTCAGTGAATCTCGAATACTTTTCATCATATTTTTGTTTAATTTATAATACACAATCATTCATAATCACTAACATCATATTAAAATTAAAAAATATGTTTAATACGTATAGATGTCATTTTTCCATAAAGGTGTAGTAATATGTTTCAGGAATATTAAACAAAAAAACTAAGTAAAAAAATAAATTATTAATAATCGTAATATACATAATAATAATATTTACATCTGAAAACTTAATATACTGTATCATTAAAATTTTTGAAAAATAAGTATAACTACACAAATATTTTTTTATTTGACTAGAAACCTATTTATTTCGATATTGATCCATAAACAACTAATTTGGACTTTCTGACGTTTCCATTTCATAGATAATATCGGAATTAGGAAGGCGTTGTAGAAGAAAGATCAGTGGCCGAATCGGAAATAGTTTTTAATGACAGCTAAAAAGATATTAAGCAGAATTTGAAGCCGATTTTTAACTTAAATTGTTTTTTATAATATCTTATTAATTTGTATCACGATATTGGTTCTACAAGTTAAAGAAAAGGCATAAAACTGGTGTTCGATAAGTCTCTTGGCAATATGCCTGCCGTCAGGGGAGATGGTATGCGAGGACTTGCAGTTTTCATATCAGATATAAGAAACTGTAAAAGTAAAGAAGCAGAAATCAAAAGAATTAATAAAGAACTGGCAAATATAAGAAGCAAGTTTAAAGGAGACAAGACTCTCGATGGATATCAAAAAAAGAAGTATGTCTGT
>JAATLQ010007743.1:14628-39952 GCA_013421005.1 Heliconius erato x Heliconius himera | reverse complement strand
AATAAATTTTTTGAACCAACTGAAATGAATGGAGAGTCTTTCTTTGCGAGGTGGAAAAATTTAGGAGGTGAACAACAACGCGCTCAAAAAATATTTAAAGCTCAAGGATCTATTGATATAACTGGAACTCGTACAAAACTGGCTGGTTTTGGAATGCAACTATTAGATGGTATTGATCCAAATCCTGACAACTTTGTATGTGCTGGTATAGTTCATACTAGGATGCAACAGGTAGGATGCCTCATGAGATTGGAACCCAATAAACAAGCCCAAATGTTCAGACTTACTGTAAGATCAAGTAAAGAGTCAGTTTCACAGGAAATTTGCAATCTGCTTGCAGATCAATTTTAATTTTCAATTTCACTCTGTGAATTCATTTAAAATTTATAAAAACAATTTATTATTAGAGTTGCTCTCAGTGTTTATAGTAAATTAGTTTTTAATATATACTATCCAAGACAACACTGATTGTTATTGTGAATATTCTTTTGTCATCAAGAAATTCCTAAAAATAAAATTCTTGAAGAAATTTTATATAAATGTTAATCATCAAGTAAAAGACAAGAATAATATATTTTGTTAGATTATTTCTATTATACTCTGACTTTTTCTGAATTGAACATAATTTGTTTAAAAATGTCATTTTTTAAACATATTATGCTCAATGTGTAATTCCACAATTTGTAATTCCTAAAACTACTTTTACTTTCATAAATAAAAATGATAATGGCTTTTATTACCAATTTAAGTTTCAGAAAATGAAACTAAGTGCAAATTATTTAGTTATACATATATATCAAGGTATAAAATTATACCAAAAATATTTTATTTGTATATAAGTTTGAATATTTTTTTTATTGTACAGTGTTTTATTATTTTTGTGAAATTGTAACCTTGAAAACAACTTCTTTTATTTGAACATATCTATATATGTCATATACACATATTTTTTTTAATCATTATTGTTTACTTGCATTTCAAAATTTGAGATTACTTAAATAATGTGTGTAATTTTCACTATTATTATACAATGTCTGTTTCTTCATAAACTCTTAACTCTTTATTTTTATGTTTGATATAGAATAAGAATTTTCATTTCAGAATTGTCAGTGTTTTGCTGTAGTAAGATTTTAATTAAATATTCTATTATAATAAAATAAATTAAGATGTCTGTTGTAATTATAATCTGTAAAATGTTAAAGGTTTACTGTTGTTAATAATGGTGATTCTCTTTCATACCATTTGTTAGCTTTTAATACACTCTAAAAAAGTGGGTAATCATTAAAATCTCCTTAAAATATTTGATGTTGTAACATAAGGTATGTCATAGAACCACCAAGCTTTAAATCTTTCATATACATTATTGGAAATATAAATTGTAGGATTTTGCTGTGTAGAATTAGCATAAAATGCAGGCTTGAGATAGTACCATGTTACTATCCTATATTAGTTGGCCAAACACACCCATATCATTGTATCAAAAGTAATATGATGCTCAAAAACTTTGAGAGTATCATTATTTCTCTCATCATTTATATAAATGTGTTATGATTATATTTATATGGCTTTTCAGAGACCGATCTTTTTTAGTTATTATGATTAGGTATATTAAAAATATTCGTTATGATGTACTCATGAATTTATTTATGTAGGAATCTCACAAAACTATACATTTATGTTTTTTTTATTATAGTACCATATAAACTATTTAGCGATAGTTTAGACAGTGTAGCTTACTGGTACTGAATATTAAATGTTATTACAATTTATATCAATAGCTTGCAGAAGCTTTGTTTGCATGGTAGACTTGTTTGAAGATTAGATGTAATAAAATAAGTACCTATGTTTAAACAATTATGTATTTACAAAAATTGGAAAGCATTACATGTTATATGTATATTATGGATTAAGATACAAGTATAAATGTTTATTGGATACACTAACATCATATAATGTATGGTTATCTATGTAAAATATATAATAGCATGATTAATTCAAGCGTGATTCACTATTATAAAACAATATAATTTGCCTTTGCGCTTTCAAATCATATTGTACCTTATCAATATTTGTCTAAAATAAATATTTAACCAGTACATATTTAACATTTTCTTTTATTTTTTTAGTTTATCCTCATTAGCCATTTATACTTATTGACACTACTAAATTAGGTAGATGATACATGCTTAATTGTTTATTACAGTTATTTTATTCTATTTGAGCAATATTTATGCTACAGGTATATATAAAATATTTTTTTACATACTGAATGCTATAAATATCCCTTCAATAAATTTGTATTGGGAATATTATGACTACATATACAAGATTTGGTCACATACTTCAATATTCTTTTTAAAACACGACACTTAAAGTTAATGGAGTATCTAAGATAGAAATATTCATTTTGAATACTTGTCACCGAGGTGAACAATAGATACTGTTAATCAAACCATTCTTCCACATTAGGCGAGTTCTCCAAAACATCATTTGATTCACTGAAAATAAAAATATACATTTGTTAGTGACATATATTCACTGTCATAGCTGTGTATAATATGAATTAGAGGCAGTCCTGATGACTGGTTAACCACTGTGATTTCGACAAGCTCGAGTTAAAGTACTTGTGTTTATGTCAAAAGGGGAATTAAGAAGAATTCATTCAGAAGATTTTCAGCCAGAAATTACAAACATTGCAATAACAATGAGACTGATAATTAATATATTAGTTGGGAGTTCAATCCTTGCCTGATAAAATGTGTTCTCATCACAATAATGGCATTCGAAATTAAAATATTTGAGAATTCAGCAAATTAAAACATAAACTACAAAATGCATACATGCGTGAAGCTGAAATACAAATTTAGGTATATATATTTAAAATAATGGAATAATAAATGTAGAAAGGTGTAAAACCTGTCTAATGAAGGATCATTGCTAAACATCTCTGTAGGGACGGTAGGTGGAGCACGCTCAGGCAACAGCTCCAAATATGACTGTCTTGATTGTAGATGTCGCTCTACTTCTTCTGGTGTCATGTGACCATCGCTGGCAGATAAGCCAAATCCTAGAGCTGGCGATGATTTCGCCATCATTACACCACTAGCTGGATGCTGTGAACAAATACATTACTAGTAGTTTACTTTTTAATCTTTGTTTATAATTTTTATAAGAGGATGAGTGTCCCCACTTTTTGTTAATTACTTTATAAAAGATGCTTAAAATAAATTTATAAAGAAAAAATTCTTTTTATCAATAAAACTTGAAAATATCTCGAAATCTGTAATGATGTGCAGATCATGTTTTGTCTTACAGGAATATTAGTATTTGGTGTTTTTTTAGGGACAACAGCTCTTTTCCTTTTCATAGTATTATTAAGACCTTTATTGATTGAAGATGGTGTAGATAAGGCTTGCTGTCCAGTAGTGAGGTCCACCTTTTTCCTGAAAAAAAAAAAATAATTTTCTGAAGTCAACAAATTGAAACCATCTACATAGCTACAATGAAAGCTTAAAAAATATTAACATAAAAAAAAGTAGTCATGCTAAAATAAAAAGTACCAATGATCAATAGGATTAATTAAATTTTATATTTTCATAGTTATACCTTTTCATAACTTCTGCCTGATTATACGCAGCATCATCAGAGGATTCTGTGTCTTCACTATCTGAAGTTGTGCTTTCATGTTTCTCATACTGCAAAAGTCTATCAAGCAAGAAACTGCGATCTCTTGAAACTTTTAACAGTCTCTTTTGACTGCATCTAAGAGCATCTTGAAAACATTCATTCTCCTTAAACATAAGTTTTAATAATTTTTGTATGTATTAATAATTATAACAATTTAATTTTAAAGATAATATAACAATTTATAATATTAAATATACTTACATATATGAGGTATTTCAATTTCTTTTTTAAGTTTAAATATTGTGCTTTATAATTGGGTTCTGGTTCTGGATCACTACTACTATCACTAGAGTAATCTTTTCTAGAGTCTCGACTGTTTGGTGCGTCGGCACTTACACTATTACTTGCACTAGCTGCTTCATTCGCCTGCATATTCGCTATAGAGCGACAGTACCACCCATCAAGCATCTTCTAAAAATATATTAGGTATTATTAAATAATATTTACAACCTGATATGCACTTGTTTAGTAATTATAAACATTGCTATTTAAATTGGTGGTTATTTATTTAAACCTTTGGATAATTTTCGGACGCCAGTGTAGTTTTTTTAAAAAAAAAGAAAAATATTTTGAGGACGGGAATGAAACAAAAGCAAAATATATTTAAATAAAATTACAAATCCCAATAAATGAGCAAATAATATAAATATATTTCTGACTTTGACAATTGAGAATCCAAGATAGGCAAATATTACATTATTTTAAAATAGATACTATAATACAGATTATTAACAATAAATTATTAGATATATATCACAGAACACATATACCTAAGGGCCAAGATGTATAACGTTCTGTACTGTTTCTTATTTATATTAACATTAAACATCAACATGAACTTTAAAAAATCGTGTCTCTTATTGTTTTTCTTTAATGGTAAGACAAAATTTAAAAAAGAATACTATATTGAATACTTAACTTACAACTAAAATAGTCATCTAATTAATTTCGATTGTTAAAAATTTATAAAAGTATATATCTTAGGATTCTTTTTAATTCTATATATTTTTTCGCCTTCCTTTTTCTTTAGATTTTTAGCTGATTCCTTCAAAGCAATATTAGTAATTTGTGTCTGTTATATATCAGTAAAATATGTCCATACATAAGGTTTTTAATAATAATAGCTATAATTTAACTGTAGTAGTTACGGCAAACGAAGGGAAGACTAAACTTTGCATTTAAGCTGTTATTTATATATTTATTGATTAGTCTCACGTTGTAGATAATATGCCAGTATACATTTATTTTTAACACGTTCTAATATGACTTAAAAACGTTAAGTACCTACTGGTAGTAACTAAGACGTTGAGAACAATGATGTCTTATGTTAGATGACTAGATTCCAGTAGCTTATTATTATCATTAATTGTCATTGTTAGAAACAACGTATTTTATATGAAATCACTGCCACTTTAGAAGTCGCACATTATCATGACTAAACATTATCTTAAAACAAAATAAAAAAAATGTTCAAAACAACTATTAAAAAAGAACTATCTATATAAACCTTAATAAGCCAATGATTTTAAAGGATTAATAATAATAAATGTACCATATTTTATTGATTTAAATGTGCTTATTGTATAAACAAAGTTTTTTGTACCAATACCACTGGCATTTATTTTAAAAGCCCTTCGTGCACATTATTACTTAAATTTATAGATTATATTGTTAATTTAAAAAAACAACATGGCTGGATGTATTTTATAATTATAAAATATATCCAGTTTGGATGTGTTTTTATAATTATATGTTTTTTTATTAACTCTACAGAGTATAACATAATGTTCCTTGAGTATTATTAACCAATAAGATTTTGTAGGTAGGCAAGATCGGAAAGTCAATACGGTTTTCGTAATTTGCTTCTTTGGTCGTGTAATATGCGAACTTCAACTTGCGTTATAGGAAATTGAACTCTATCTAGACCGCATGTGCTCTTTCAGCTGAGTGTGGACCGTGCTCGTCGCGGTCAGTCGGTGCCGGATTCATTCCTCGTGTTGTTATGGCTCTCGGTGGTGAAGTGAATGACGATAATGCAACGAAACAAACATCACAGAAAGTGAAAAAATGTCCAGTGAATACTCATTTAAGCGAGAAAAGTGCTAGCGAGAATGGTAACAAAGGTAAGGTTTTCATCTATCGTACCCTGAGTTATGTAACATTTAGTATGAAGTAAATCTAAAAAAAATTGCATTTAATTTTATTTAGGAATAGGAACAATTACAGCCTGCAGTCATGTGACTGATAAACATGTGATCAAATTATTTTTTCATTTGTCAAAAAAAATTATACATGGATTAAACACCTATAAGATATCATTTAGATTAAAATTTTCATAAATTTAAATGAAAATAATATAAATAAAACTATTCCGTTATAAAAGTGCTTGAACTTCACATGGTATTACATCATTACACAAGGTTTCAATAGATTACTGCATTCAAATTATTAACATAACAATCTCAAAAAACAGTTCAGTATATGACTAAATATAGTTTAATAGCATGCAACTATATTAATTTAACTTTGTTTTAAAAAAGTTTCTTCTGGCAGTAATAGTACAAGCTACATTAAAATGGCTATAATTGCTAGTGACTTGCAGTAGTCACCTGACCTATTTCTCACAGAGTGATATTTTTTTAAATGATACTATTATAATAACGGAATAAATTAAATTTGAATAAGAAGAAAAATCTCTTTTGTATAATATTGTGAGACATTCTTTATAGTAATATTTTAAATTAAATTGTGCTTAGTACTTGCATAATATTGGCTTTGATTTATTATATTTAAATTTAGTGAAATTAAGTTGCATCTTGTTTTTTTAATTATTATTTGACTTATTGTTAACTTAGAAGAATTAATATTTTTAAATTAAAATATATATGGATTGATTAAAGGATTTAAATAATGTATATTTTTGGTTCATAATTAATAGAAATTTATTATAAATATTGTATGACTATGTATAAATTTAGTTTCAAAATAATTTAATAATCTCAGATTGCTATAAAAAACTAAACTTATAGTTTTGCTAAAATAATATTATATTTTTATAGAAAAATATATGTTTGATATAATTTAAATGAAAACTAACAATATTTATGTATGTTATTTCATATGAAAGGGCTATCACTATCTGACTTAACAAAATTTATAATAAAATATAAATTATTGCATCTATAGAAAATAAGTTTCAGTTAGTGGAGGTGAATAAGAAGGCAGATTTTAAGCCTGAAGTCTCTTAATTTAACTCTTCTTCTCCAACAAAGTCTCAATATTTAAGTTGCTAAGGACTGTTCTGAGTACTAGCCCAATGCAATGGTGCCCTATACTATACTATATTAGTAATGAATCCATGGACTTCTAACAAACATTGAAAATGTTTGTTAGAAGTCCATGGATTTGTTGGTGTTTCTATAATTTCTATATGTATGTTTCTCTTACAAGAACAATTTAATTATAAAGATAATCAGATAACTATTTGAGATTTAAATCATTAGCCATTTAAATTATTTATTTTAAGTATACCTATTCATACATCATAGTTATGTAGTAAAATATTAAATAATTATTAATATTAGTTATTTATAAACAATGCATTTATTAATATCCTATACATATACTTGGCTATGATTTCTTAAAGTACACAGATCACTTGAGCAAATGATCTTTGTATTTTCTAATAAATTAGTGTACATGTGTTCATCATATGCATCACACATATGTCATCAGTCAAATTGACAATAATTATACTCCTTGGGAGAGTTTTAAAAGCCCTTTAATAAATTTGCTTACTAACCAAATGCAATAAGTCAAAATATAGGAATAGTGCTTAATACATTTTAAAGTGTCTCATTTTGTAAATATTTTAGTTTAATTAATTCAGGGCCAGTTTCACCGGTTTTGAATAAAGTTTCAGATAGTAATGCAATAATTGATGCTATCTTACATACAGAGCATGAAAATAGAAAATAACTATTTCTTATATTTTCAAGAATAATTTTCTCATTAATTAATGTTAATAGTAGGTAAGAATTCATACAATTTGTTACATTTTATATTACAAATAAATACGTAAAAATGAATGATGAAAAATGATGAATGATGCACGTGTCAAATGTGTATCTACTAGACATTGCTATTCTAGTAACAGAACCTACATACCTAGAATTACTATATTTACTACACTGCTACACCAGAGGAGCTACAAATGCGTTGCCAGCCCTTAAGGTATGCACAAAGGCGTGCTCTTTAAAGGTATCCATGTCGTATCAACTCAGAAATACTGCCGCAGATAAGCTACTCCACAGTTTGCGACGCACTGTGCGAGAACAGTACTCCATATGAGGCCGAACCTGGGCCCTATACAGGGCTAATCGGAATTTTTTGGCGTCAATTCGTCGCTGTGATACCCAGTTTCTTAGAGATCAACTTAGCCTTTGATTGGCAGTCCCTCGAAACTAAGGCACCAATATGCTGATACTGGGCGCTTCTTTCACAATAGTGTTTTTGAAAACTTGCGACAAGACATGAGATTTTTTTGTGGTTAACAACACGCAGTTATGTCTTCTGGGAGTTGAATTGAACCAGATTCCTTTTACTCTATAAGCAAACATTCCCGAGGAACGGCTCAACAAACGACACAATCTTATTTCAGCACTGGTCAATGTTTTGGTCACCGCTATTTATCATAGGGAAGAGCGACCTTTTTAATTAACGGGCAAAATTTAAACACTCGTCGCAAAAAGAAATCGGTTTAGTATGTAGAACCATTTTATTATAATAAATGTTATAACAATATATTAAAGAAAGAGAATAAATAAATTCAATTTTAGAAATGCCTGGCGCACTTGGTCCGCAAGCGGCTCTCTGGCCGCGTGTTGGATTTCCTTGCTTTATTTAACATGTCATTTTCATATTGCAGTGTTGGGTGACGAAATTCAACATCCCGCTAAGTATTATCGAAATGAAAATAATTTTAAATTATTCCATGGATTACAATCGATTCGACATTAAATGCCACAGCCATCGCGTTTACAAATAGACGCGTCACGCGTCCCGACAGCGCTATGTTAGCAGGAATATTTTTTTTTTTTATAATTCATGTTTTGAATTAGCATATAATTTTGACAAACATTCGTTATTAGTAAATAGAAATATACAAATAGTGAATTGTCTATAGTTGCCACGAATAGATATATTTAATCGATAATATAGTTTCCAGAACAATAGGGCAAAACTCAATAACATGAATAGCAACCAATACTATCAAAGTTGGAATATTACAATGTAGGTACTTAATATTTCTTTAAGTGAAGTTTACGGTGTTATATATATTTTTTAAGTCAACTTTAAATTGAAATAGTGTTGCAAAAATATATTATTTTTAACAAAAATCTTTTCTTTCCATGTTTCTATATATAGAAGACAATTGGTTTTTGTTTAAATTGATATAACAACACGTTGTGCAAGGTCATTTCTATATATCATGTCAGGCATCTATTTACTGAAGCCATCAATATGTAAAAGCAGTGTTACGATTACTAGGTCACAGTGTTCTCTCTTTACATGTATTTTAAGCGAAGCCGATAACTGTGTAGTGCCGATGACCACTATTTAAACATGTATACATAGAACTAGCCAAACATAGCTGCCCTCAATAAATTATATATATAAAAATGAAAAAAAAAACTGTTGTGAATGTAGACTATATAGGAATGATATGTATAATATAGCTTTCTAGAAAAATATGATTACACAATTGTAGAGTTTTCATTTGATGAATATAATGTCACTTATATAGAGGTTATATCAATTAATACAAAGCTAGGCTATGCCGATTGAGATAGCAGTATTTATAATTATATGTCGATGTATAAATCTTAAAATTTTCAGCTTCAAAAACTCTGATATAATTTTTATTTTTCTAATTAAAAAAAATAAAGAATTAGTTTCACGGTGTATCCCGCTATCCCGCACACATCGCACATCAGGGTAGGCAGAGGAAACCTAGTGTTACACTCCGATCCCCACTTCCACTTTAAGTTTATTTAAAAAATATTAAAAAACGTATTAAATCGTACGTTGACAGGTTTTAGATTGATAGTGCTACAGTGATAAGCATTGATAAGATTTTATGTGATGAGATTTTTTACTTGAAAATAGAAGTGTTATCAGCAAAATTTTAGCTTGTATGAGATTTATTGTGGCCCAAACTAAGTGACTAATGTTGAGTACATTAAAACTTGTAAAAAATACTTACCTACTGCCAACAAATCAACCAAATATAGAAATATAAAAAACCAGTATAAAAATAATGTATGTACCTACTTACTATGGAATTGTAAAATGATGTATAAAAAAGTTCGCAGTGGTATATATCTAGATAGATATCTAGACAGATCTGTATCTACTAAAGATGGCTCATAGTAAAATATCATTACATAAAATACCGTTATTATATACATACAATACCATATTATTATACTTTATTGAGTGCAAAACCAAAATACGATGAGTATTCAAGTGCGGTGTCGTGTTCCGCCACTCAACACGCAATGCTTCCAGAACTCGGCGGAAAGTGGGTTACGGTGAGTCTTAACACAAGGTTCCCTCTGTCTACCCTGCTGTATGCAGGATACAGCGTGAAGCTGATTTGATTTAATCAAAATTACACTTTATAGCATATTAAAACGAGTATCTTCAAATATACCAAACATTTAAAAATTAAAATGCGGGCCACGAGTCCATGACAGCGGGTCACGCGGGGCGACCTGTCATACGTACATCTGCGCTCGGGATGCGATGTACTTTCATCGTTGATATTGTTTAGGCGTTAAGATTTAAAATATACAGCAGGATTGTGCTAGACTTTTTGTGCTAAGGAGGCACAAAAAGTGCTTCACACAAACAATAATTGACTAGGATTCTAATTTTCATATTTATATAATAAAGCGGAAGAGTTTATTTGTTTGTTTGTTTAAACGCTAAGATCTCGGGAAATACTTGTCGGATTTACTTTTGTGTTGTATAAAAGCTACATTCCTCAGTAGTGCTATAGGCTATATAACATTACAGTTTAATTCTTAGTTAGCCTTAAATAACGAAATAACAATAAATAGCGCTGCGGAAACAGTTACACATATGTAAGTACATAGCATTACAAAAACATTCAGTTTCATTAGGTCTAAAATAAAGTCCGCGATACTATATTTATCTATTATAAATACGTCACAATAAGGCATTTTATGATAAAAATAATTAAAAATTGCAGGGTAAAAAAGTCACCGTTTTTTAGTTGACCAAGTTACTGAAACTTACGAGCTAAAATTATTCCACCAAGGAAATGTTATGAAGATAAGCTTTAGCTTTTATAGCATGTAATTTGGAAGTATACTTTTCGAGAAAATGAAAAAATAAAATAATTCAATGCTCGGTTTACGGCCGCAAACCTAGGCTCGACTTCCGCGGGGCGCCCTAGCCGCCGATGACATTCTCTCAACCAACTACGTAGTGCTTGAATGTTATATTGAATGTATAAATTATATAATCAATCTGTTAGTAAATGCAGCATAATAAAAAAAATATAAGTGGTATGCGGGCGAAGCCGCGAATGGGCCACTAGTATTTCGATAAAATAATAAATTTAAGTTTGCCCAAATTGGAACAAAGGGATGACCGTCTACGGTCGGTCGGTTTGCATATTTGTAATATTCTGCCAACACAGAAAAAATATGAAATAGCCATAAATTTATAATTCACGCAGACGAAGCCGCGGAAAAAAAGCAGAACACTACTATTCTATACTATGAGTAAATAATGTTCTAACCTAAGCACACAAAATTACTAATACGCAAAACGCAACCAGTCGTGACACTGTAATTTATAATACAAAGGAACCGTTAAGAACTTGCTTTTTTGGGAATACAACATTAGCTGTAACACATTGTGCCTAATTATTACGGCATTATAACTGTTAACGCCATGTTCAAAATGTTGAAACGACACATTTTTTAAAGTATTATTTTTTATACGAGGCGAGGCGAGTATTATTTTTTAAAGTATTATCTATGTTAGAACGATAGCATGCACCTGTATCTTATTGATGTATTCTGTAGCATTCAGAAAAAAGTTGTATGTTAATAAGTTTGCGCAAAATAAATATCTACTGTTCTGCTAATGTCAATCTAAACCAAGTGCCAGAGTCGGCGTGCGGCCAACAGAGAGAATTCTGGCTCGTCTTACGCAACGTCATTTAGTATAGTTGCCATGCACTTAGTAAGAACATATTTTATTGCAGCAATGACCCTCAATATATAGTTTTTTTATATAGGGTCTAAGTTCAAAGTCGCATAATTACGATATAGCAAATTATGAACATTATACATATATATTTTCATATTATCTTTTATTCACACTTAAAGTTTTCTTTATATTCGTGTCGTACGTTGGTTTGGATCACATTACGCATGCTGCAAACAGTCAAGCGAACTTGATATCTAATATATGCATTTACTTCTGCGTAGTTGAAAGTTACTTAATGATACTCAACTCATCAACTCAATCTCATGTAAAATAAATTTTATTTATTATAACAGACCAAAACTGATATTGAATTTGAAGTCAACAAACCTCATGTATACTATTTTCAAATATCATAAACTTGTCATCTAGGCTTTTGTAAATATGTCAAATTTTCAATAATATTCCTTATTTTATCCAATTGGTTATCGGAAAAGACTAACATACGAGTATAAAGTAAAGCCAAGAAACCAAATAGCATTATATTCCAGCAGTTAAAGGTTAAATATTCAGATATTGTTGAAGCGCAACGTGGGCTGCTCTTTGCATAATACATTGATGGTTGCCGTATAGACGGGCGGCACAAAATAATGCTGTTTATCTGAATCGAAATCAAAATTCGATTATGCGGTTTGACGTCATACTTTACCCATAAAAAATAGAGATTCGACTTTTCAGGATATATAGTAATATCCTGAGTAGGTGAGAGAAATATTCTGTAACAGAACACCTACAGTAAATATAGTCAATCTATTTCTTTGTCTTCTCCAAACTGAACAACTAAAAAGACTCTTTATTTATAAACGTAAATATTAATAAGAAAATTTGAGAGTTTATTATAATATGTTTTTAAGGATGGTTCAACTGATATTTGCGTTCGTCGAACGATAGAGTTCACACGCGAGGCGAAGAAATCGTGTCAACGTCTGTTTATCATAGCATTTTGATTTAATATCTGGCTTCATGTGCGCCTCGTTTCTCTTATCTGGCTTGGTAAACGACAACCAAGATAAAATCAACGTTCAGTAGATATCTTTCCCTAATTCTCGTACGTCTTAACTATTAACAGTCACATTCTTTTTATGATGCCATTATAAAATGAGCCTTATTGTTTCTCATTATCTCTTATGATTGTTGTTTGTGTTCTCTTATCAAACACACCTACTTATTCGTTCACGCAGCTATATTAACGATCGAAATATGGGCCGTTGTAAATCGTTTTATTAATAGAAAAATAACTTCTACTCATGTTGTAGCTATCTTTTATTACATGATTTCTATAAAATTTAAATAGGCACTTATTTTAATACGAAAGTAGTAATAAAAGTTATATGTATTATAAGTATTTAATTGATAAAACAGAACACAACAGTCTTCACAAAGAACGGCGTCGATGGCGTCTATTGTTGGCGGTATCCCGTAGCTATCTATTATTGACTCGTCGCTGGAGATATTTGGCGGTGCGCCAGCTCTGACCACGTGTTCACTAGTCACAAGACGAGACATGCGTGCTAGATATCTTACACTTTGTTCTACGGCTTTCCTCGCATTTTTATTATGGTCAATATTTTTGCTGTTTTTTCTTTTAAAGACTTAAGACTATTATTGTGGGCCTTTTATATTATATATTGGGTTTTTACAGGAATTTGTATGCTTTTTTAATGATAAAAATCTTTTTTCATTCTTTACAGTCCCTAAAAGCGAGAAAGTGTCAAAAATGAAAAAAGAATCAAACAAAAGCTTAAAAGCGGTCAATTGCAGTAATGGTCATGTTAGTGCACCAAATGGACGCGCAGATGACGAGGGCGGCGGTGGTAGCGCCACATCGCCACGAGTGTCTTATGCAGCAGCCGCCCGCAAAGCAGCCTCGCCGCAGTCTAACAACACGTCTCCGCATTTTCCGCAGAACACAGGTGTGTCATAAAGGACGTTGACTTTAAATGTTTCATTTTACCTTCGACATTAGATCGTATTTTTAAATTTATGTATACTAGCGGCACGCTCGCGGCTTCGCCTACTATTAAAACTGTACTCAATTTAAAATTGAACTACCCAATTATTTATATACTAATCTGGATTACTTTCGTATTCTATTAACATTTTGTTTTTGAAGACAATATCTATACTTTGGAAATTAAAGTTTCAGTCATTTTAATAAAGCAGTTATTTAGTAGCAATTTCGTCCAAGAAAATACCTGGAGTTATACAAATTATAACTTTTTTATTTATGAACCGACTGAAATAAAACAAATACTAAATGTTAAAGGATGTTTTCCAAAATACAATAGTGAAATAAAAGCGTGCAAAAAACGCACTAATAAACAGACATCTATCAGATGCCTATAATAACAATGTTTCTCATATATTTCCCATGTACCTACCTACCTACCTACCAGATAGCGATTAACAATTTTATAATATGTATAGGTGTAGGTTTATTTCTTTATAGATAGATTGTTAATATATATTACTTTTGTAACATGAGTTTTTTATATAATTAAGTAAGCAACATATTTTCAATTTTATTAAAATAAATGAACACCTATAATATAGTACGGAACTTTTAGTTCTATTTAAACATATTTTCCAAATGTACATAGGAGAAATTGAGAGAGACCCTTTCCTTTTTCTTTTGCACTAATACCAAAAAAAATCTGATTAATATAACATTTGTTTTTAATGGCATGCTTAATTGATAACAATATATTTCTTAGCAAAATTTAAATAAGCATGTTGTTAATCAAGTATACATTTATTAATTTTTAGAGTGCCCTAAAGAAAAACTTTGCGACAACGCATCAGTGTCTAAATCCGACGATTCGGCTATGAAACTAAACGGTGAGAAATGTATGATAGATGATAATAATGAAAATAGTAATGATAAATCAAGTACCAAAGAACCAATTGTAAATGGAGCTGAAGATGTAAAGGTTGTCAACGGTGACCCAAAAAATATTTTAGATTGTGATATTAGTATTAGTGATACTAAAATAGTTTCTAATGGAATTAACAGTGATTCAGATGACACAAAATCTAGTAAGTCAGATGAAAACAACGATGTCGTTTTAGACCCGAAGTTAAATTTAAATGTTTCTGATATTAAATCAGCAAGTAGCAAAAAGAAAGACAAGAAGAAAATTTCGGAAAAAAATAAAGAAGTCGAAGTAAAGAAAAATTCTAAACTAAATAATATCTTGGACGAGAAAAAAGACGAAGATAGCTTAAAGAAATTAGATAAAGATAAGGATAAAACTGATGACGAAGTTTGTAAAGTTGTTAATGGCGACAAAGAAAGGGAATCGTCTCCAAGTGAAGATGGAGAAGAAAAAAAACGTGATGCCGAGGTTGTGTTCATACAAGATATGGGATTTACAGTAAAAATTGTTAGCCCTCGAGCTGAACCCTTAGATATTCAGGTACAGCACATTTAAAATATTTGAATTTTTAATTAGTATTATATCTATTATAAGCAAGGTATTAATGATTTGTTTTTAGGTTTCCAGCATGGAACTTGTACAAGAAATACATCAAGTGCTTATGGATCGCGAAGATACATGTCACAGAACATGTTTTTCACTTCAGCTCGATGGTGCCACCTTAGACAATTTTGCCGAATTAAAGAACATTGAGGGACTTAAAGAGGGTTCCGTTATAAAGGTATGTGTTAAAGAAATTTCTATGTAATAAATCATTTGTGATATTGATCGGACTAAATTAGAAATTAAATGCTGAATAATATTACAGGTGGTAGAAGAACCGTATACAATGCGTGAGGCTCGCATTCACGTGCGCCACGTCCGCGATCTTCTCAAATCTATTGATTACGTAGATGCGTACGCCGGCCAGGAATGCAGTTCTCTTGCTTTTCTTAATGTTATCACTCAAGGCGATATCTTAGGTACATATTTATTTTAAGAACATATGTTATTATTAGACAGAACATTTAAAAATGAGTTTATTACAGAAAAGAAAAAATCAAGACCGGAGAGTGTTGACTGTACTCCGCCAGACTACATAATGCCAGGTAGTACGGAGCGACCTTTATTATCACTTCACCCGGGTCTTACAAAGGAAAATAAAGCCCCACAGTGCTTAAAGGTATTTGATATATGCATATATAAATTGATAAAATAATAGGCAAAAAAGCTTACCTACAAATTATTTACTAAAATTTAATATTTTTCCAATAGGTTCTTACAACTTCAGGCTGGAATCCACCTCCAGGACCTCGTAAAATGTGCGGTGATTTACTATACTTGCACGTCGTTACTTTGGAAGATCGCCATTTCCATATAACAGCGTGCCCACGTGGTTTCTTCCTCAATGAGTAAGTGTTTATTTTATAATTTTTTAAACGATTTTTAAGTTATTTATTGTATATAGTCTTTGTAAGTCAATCAATCAATCAGCTTCACGCTGTGTCCCGCACATAGCAGGATAGACAGAGGGAACCTCGTGTTAAGACATTCCGTTCCTCACTTCTTGCCGAATTCTGGAGGCATTGCGTGCTGAGTGGCAGAACTCACACCAGACACCAGAGTGAAGAAATGGAAATATATACTTAAATTTAAGTAAATATTTCATCTCCTCGAGTGGAGATCGAACCCACAACCAGTCCGTTTTACAGTCACACTTCGTGCCGCTGCGCCACGACTAGTCTTTGTAAGTGACAATAAAAATGTTAACAAATAATAAATCCGACTGTACCAAATTTATGATTTAAACACTTATAACAAGCGTCGCTTAAGACGACAAGTAAAGGCTGCTAATCTTATAAGGCAATAAATATTATTCTACAAAATTTTATATTATGTTTCTTTAGATGAATAATAAGTCCCGTGACCGATTTAATTAGAAATAAAGGGTAATAGTGGTAGAAATTTGGTATTTTTTTATTCATTTTATTTGCAATTGACACATTTTTATTCTCCATTTGTAATATCAAAAACATTTCCTCAAAATTTCAGATCTACTGAAGAACTGTTCAATCCTCGTCCATTCAACCCGTCCCTACTTTGTCATTCCCTCATAGAGCTTCTAAGTATTGTATCACCAGCGTTTAAGAGGAACTTTGCACTGGTGCAGAAGAGACGCATGCAGAAACACCCGTTCGAAAGGGTCGCTACACCTTACCAGGTCTATCAGTGGGCTTCACCAATGCTCGATCACACGGTGGACGCCATACGAGCGGAAGATAGTAAGAATCTGTTTTAAATTATTTATTTTTTGTAAATGTCATGTGAAAAGTCGTACATTTTATTTCATTAGTTTCAAATTCATGTAATGAAAGTGTATATGACAAGCTTCACCTATCGTTCTTCAAGAGTTATATTTATTTATCGTGCGTAATTTCGTTGGCATGTACTTTAGTAGCTTTTTGATTCGATTGAAGGTTGTGAAACAGTAAAGTAATTGTGTTACTGAGGGAATTTTTAGATTTTTTTTGCTTAGTGTTCCCTACACCTTAAGACACCTAAATGGTAAATTTCAACTGACTACACTGTAATGTAACCGTTTTGTGCGCAGCGTTCTCGTCCAAGCTGGGCTACGAGGAGCACATCCCGGGACAGACGCGCGACTGGAACGAGGAGCTGCAGACCACGCGCGAGCTGCCGCGCGCCACGCTGCCCGAGCGCCTCTTGCGCGAGCGCGCCATATTCAAGGTACAGGGGGTGTAGTATATTTATAACAAAAGATCATTTCTGCACTGATGTTCTAATATAATATTTTCTTTGTGCAAAATTGCAAAATATGTGATTTCATAATTGATACGAATCTCACGGAGTAATGAATAGTTGGCTGGACTAATTCTTAATTTATTTGTTACAATAATACAAAATTGTATGTTCCTAATATACAATATATTATGAAGTGTATGTCATACAGAGTTGCCAACCTCGGGCCAGCAAAGAACAGTAAATGGAACTTAAAATAAACAGTAGAAAACAGTAGAATAGAATAATTCATTAATAATTATACAACTACTTTTAGATTTATAATGAAACTAAAGTTACAATGAAAAGATCTATCCAAAATACAATTAATTTTATTAAAATTATTAACTTTATCAATATTTTAAATTTCATGGCGTTCGATGTTTACGTAGTAAATTACGTACATAAAAAAACGTAACTCTTATAAGATCACTCAAGTTGTTCGTCTGCTTCTATGTCTGTGAAGACTGTTTATCTCAAGATCGTGTAGATATGTTAAATTGTATTAAGTTTCAAATATCTACTGTAATAAATATAATCAGAAAACAAAAAGTTAACGCAATCTAAAACTACGAATAATTATTGTTTTTGCATAAAATAACGTCAACGGGAAATTTTATGAAATTTGACTTAAAGTGAGAACTTACGATGCAAACGAAGGAAAAAAATGGAACGTTAGTGCATACTTATAGATATTCGTCAACATTAATAAGTAACTTTCCGTTGACTTACTATCATAATTATTCTTACACATTTTTAAAAAACAGTACATATACGAACTAAAACACAAAACATAGACTACCAAGGCAAAAGCAGTCAATCTACTGAATTACGTTTGCGGCAGTCAAGAGATTGAAAAAAAACCGAATAATTATTAATTAATTATATACTAATACAATAATTATCTTAAAGCTAAGGACTGCTTTAATTGAAGTGAGAATAAAGAGTGTCAAAAAATGTATTACAATTAATAAGCTAATAAAAATTAAAACAATGGGGCATTGAAAGGCTAATACGGGGAAATCGCGAAGCGGTCGCCTGGGAATCTTCCATCAGTTTGATCCGTCAGCATATTCGTGGGATTAGGGTTCCGTAACTACTGTTAAAACGTTAGGGTTAGTAACTCTGATATCATAGTATATGGTAAGTATTGTGTAGTTAGGTAGTAGTAAGTAATTATAAAAGTCATCTAGATATCACCTTACTTCTAAGTAATCATTTATAAAATTAATGTGAAGATAAACATAATTATTTTTTTATGACCGGTAGTAATTGCATATACCAATAGTAATATAATTGATATTGATGATAAGAAGGAAGAAGATGTGGTCAGTCGGATCTCCAGAATTCCGCGGAAAATAGGAAACGGAGTATCTTAACACTAGGTTCCTTATGTAGACATAATAAGTAACATAATAGCGTGAAGCTGAAAAAAAAGAAAAAAAAAATCTATGCATATATATATAGTCGTTGTTAAAATTCGAATATCCGGTATTCGGCATAATATACTATTAAAGGCAAGCCTTAATTTGATATATATATATATATATATATATATATATATATATTTTTATATTATGCTAGGTGCACAGTGACTTTGTAGCGGCTGCCACGCGCGGCGCCATGGCGGTAGTGGACGGCAACGTGATGGCCATCAACCCCGGTGAGGAGCCCAAGATGCAGATGTTCATTTGGAACAATATATTCTTCTCCCTTGGCTTTGATGTTCGCGATCATTACAAAGACCTGGGTGGAGACGCTGCAGCTTTCGTAGCACCAGTGAGTATTTATAGAGGTGTTATTAGTCTTAAGGTTCTCGTGTCTGTATGTCTGTTTGAAGCATCGCTCCCAAACAGTTGAACAGGTTTAGAGTGTTTTTAGCTATGACTTAAGAAAATATCTTTAGCCTTTCGTAGAAAAATTATTTTAGATTTAGTTTATTTTAGAGTTTTTATTTATCAATAATTTTATATATCTTTTTTTATAATTTTTTATTGAGGCCAGTCTTGGCGCAGCGGTACGAAGAGTGTGTGTAGAGTGTAGACTGTAAAACCGACTGGTTGTGGATTCGATCCTCACTCAAGGAGATGAAATATTTACTTAAATTTATATTGCCATTTCTTCGCTTTGGTGTCGAGGCTAAGCGCGGCGTTGAGTTCTGCCACTCAACACGCAATGTCTCCAGAATTTGGCAGAAAGTGGGGTACGGAGTGTCTTAACATTAGGCTCCCTCTGCCTACCCTGCTGTGTGCGGGATACTGCGTGAAGCTGATTTTATTTTTTTTATTTTATTTTAATAATTTTATATTATTAATATGCAAGCTTAATAAGTTTCATTGTTACTACAATTAAGGAATGCTTACTCTTTTACATGAACTAAAAAAAATATAATTTTATACCATGGAAAAGCAAAACAAGATTGATACGCCTGTCTTATTAAATTTATATCGATAGCTACTTCTTAAGAATGCAGTAGTTTATGAAAAAATAAACTGCATAATATCATAATAAAACATTATATGGTGTCAAAAAGAAACAAAGAAGATTTTTTTTTATTTTCTTTTATTTATTTATTGTTACTGTATAAGTAAAAAGAAACTATACAATAACACAGAAAGTAATATACTATACAAATCCACAATTAAAAGGAGAAGAATGTTAGAGTATATAGTTTTAACTGATTGTTGCAGCGCAACGACTTGCAAGGCGTGCGCGTGTACAGCGCGGTGGACACGGCGGGCCTGCACACGCTGGGCACGGTGGTGGTGGACTACCGCGGCTACCGCGTCACCGCGCAGTCCATCATACCCGGCATACTCGAGAAGGAGCAGGAGCAGAGCGTGGTCTACGGGAGCATCGACTTCGGCACCACGGTGCTGTCTCATCCCAAGTATATGGAGCTTGTGAGTAAATAAGTGCTTACGATACACATGGTGTGAAATAGCCCCTAACTAAAATGAACAAGATAAGAATTTCAATTTCAATACAATAAGAACATATGGCTTAGTGGACTGAACGTTTAATTTTTTATAGGTTCATAAACTATCATAATTAAGAAAGAAAATTCTATTTGGTCCTTAAACATTGAGAATTATATATAATTTACTAACCATATAAATAATATAATTGTTTTTATTACTGAGTTATATTATAACTTAGAATGTATTTTTTTGTTTTAAACCAATCATTATTTACCTAATAAATCGAGTCGATTTGTGTTTGAACTTGGTAACAATGATTGTTTTGTTTTTAAATAGTAATGATAATAAAAAAACAACTGTTTCCTTAACCTTGAAGTAATGAAATCAATTAAAGTGCCATAAAATATCGAGTTGGTTACGATCATCAATACAACATTGTAATGCGTTGTACTACTACGTCATCATGATGCAGATCTTCAGTGAATTTAAATGTCGTGTAGAAAAGTTTCAAAATAAAAATTGTATTTAATATGTAAAATAAATAGTTGCCTTTCTAAAGGATTAAATTTTCAATGAAGTTCCTTTATTCTATAGTTATAATAAAATCGTAACGGATCGGTGTCTGTATATGGAAGACATCTCTCTCTGCCTACCCTGCTAAATGCTAAATTTATTTGTCTGTGTGTTTGTTCAAGTTGATCTCAGAACTAGCTTAACCGATTTAAATGCAGTTTTCATTATTCTATTTTGGCAAATTTCCCTTAACATTTAGAGTTCGTTTTATTTCAATTGGTTCACAAATAAAAAAGTTACGTCAACATAAAGATTTGTGTGCTAATATTCAATTTGCTAAAGCTTTAGCTATCAATGTATAAACTGTGTCTTAAAAATGATAATATTGTTAGATCAACAAAGCAATTCAGATGAAAAAATAAATAATTGTGTAGTACAAGCGGGCGAAGCCACGCGGGGGCCACTAGTTAATAAATATGAATGTTATTCATTTTCGTGAATCATAATAAAAATAAGTGTCGAGGCCAGTCGTAGTGCAGCGGCACGAGGTGTGACAGTAAGCCGACTGGTTGTGGGTTCGATCCCCACTCGAGGAGATGAAATATTTACTTAAATTTATATTTCCATTTCTTCGCTCTGGTGTCGAGGCTAAGCGCGGCGTTGAGTTCTGCCACTCAACACGCAATGCCTCCTGAATTCGGCAGAAAGTGGGGAACGGAGTGTTTTAACACTAGGTTCCCTCTGCCTACCCTGCTACGGGATACAGCGTGAAGCTGATTTTTTTTTTATAATAAAAATAATTAAACTTTCAGTTGAGCAAAGCCGGTCAACAATTAAAGATAATGCCACACTCAGTGATAAGCGCTAATGGTGAGACAGTGGAGTTGTGCTCAAGCGTCGAATGCAAAGGCATCATCGGTAACGACGGCCGCCATTACATACTGGACCTGCTTCGCACCTTCCCGCCGGATGTTAACTTTTTACAGTGTATGTATTTGAAATATTAATTATGTTATTTGTTATTTATTGTTGTCTTTTTCTTAATATATTAAGTAATTGATGTCACATAGTAATATTTTGATTGAGGCCGTCCTGGCGTAGATGCACAAGCGTTCAATTGTAAACGCGACTGTTGTAGGTTCGATGCCCATTCGGGGGAATGAAATATTTTTATTTTAATTTCCTTTAATTTTTATTTTAATTTCCCCGCTGTGACGAGAGAAAAAGCGCAGCGTTGAGTTTCGCCACTCAACAAGCAATGCTTTGAGAATTCCGCGACAATTGGGCAACGGAAAATCTTAATGAGAACGGAGTGTTTTAAGACTAGGGTCCAGGTTCTCTCTGCCTAGCTTGCTATGTCCAGGATACATCTAAAAAAAACACGAATAAAAGTAATATTTTTTAAAACGATTTTCAGTGGAAGATGATGAATTGAGAGAGGATATTAAATCAATGGGCTTCCCGATTATACATAAGCACAAATTGTGTTGCCTAAGACAAGAATTAGTTGATAGTTTTGTAGAGTGAGTATATTAATTCAAAGTAAACAACGAGTTTAATTCAAATTTATATTTGATTGATTGATTTAACATTTGAATTATTATTTTAGAGCGCGATACTTTATGTTCATACGTTACGCTGCCTTCCACTTACAACAGTTAAGTGCGAAACGCCAACGTGAAACTTCTGAACAAAAATCCATTGAAGCTAACAAGGAAAATGTTAAAAAAGAGGCTGCTAAAGACTCTGAGGACACAAAGAGGGAAAGCAAGAGCCAAGAGAAAGAAACAAAGGATAAGAAACAAAAGAAGGATGACAAAAAAGAGAAGCTAGACACTGCCAAAAAAGTCGACGTAAAAGAGAAAGAGAAAGAGAAAGAAAAAGAAACGGTGGATAATGTAGAGGTTAAGGAAAAGGAAGATGAAATATTGCTCAACGAGAATTATTCTGAAATTGATACGGACGTTGCTAAGAAAATTGTGGAGAGCATAACAGATTCCATCTGCAGTGGAGATAAACAAGAAAATGATTGTAAGTATTATTATATGCCATTATTATATACAAAGGGGCCGTTGTAGCGTAGAATTAAACGCAAGAATTGAGGGTTCGATATGCAATTTGTGAAACAGGGTGTCTTACTACTAGGTTCCTGCAGCTTACCGGTTTAGTTAACAAACTAGGTCGGTGGTGAAAAGACAAAGTGCAACGTTAATTGCTATTCTTAAAACGTAATGTCTCAAAAATTGAGATACAGCTCAAAGCTAAAAGAAAAATATGTTTCCAGCGGGATCGCGGTCGCGCGCAGTGGTGGCGGCGGCGGCGCGCGCCGTGGCGTCGCTGAAGGAGTCGGAGTTCGACGTGCGCTTCAACCCCGACGTGTACTCCGCCGGCATCCGCCACGCCGCCGCGCCCGAGCACCTCGCGCGCCAGCGCCACCTCGTCAAGGAGGCCGCCGCCTTCCTGCTCACCACGCAGATCCCCGCCTTCGTGCGCGAGTGCCTGGAGCACTCGTCGGCGCCCATGGACGGCGCGGGGCTGGCGGAGGCGCTGCACGCGCGCGGCATCAACGTGCGCTACCTGGGCCGCGTGTGCGCCGCGCTGCGCCCGCACGCGCCGCTGGCCTACCTGCACAGCATCGCGCTGGCCGAGCTGCTGCTGCGCGCCGCCAAGCACCTGTACACGCCCTACCTGCAGGCCTGCGAGCCCATGTGCACGGGCGCGGCCGCCGCGCACTTCCTCAACTGCCTGCTGGGCGCCTGCGCCGCGCCCGCGCCCGCCGCGCCCGAGCCCGCGCGCGCCCGCCCGCGCGGCCGCCGCGCCCGCCGCGCGCACCCCGCGCCCGCCTCGCCGCCGCCCTCGCCCGACTGGCACAACCTCACGCCCAAGGCGCTCTTCGCGCAGATCAAGCAGGAGCTCAAGGTGTGTATTACAGGGCGGAAGCGTTAGCCGTACCTAAAGAAATTAGTCAAGATACCTCAACAGCTTAGATGTAGGATTTTTTTTTCATTTCACGATTTTTATCAATACCTGTATTTCGTGTGACACATAAATACCAATAACGTAAACACATACTACTACAAAAATATTACTAAAGGTTAAACAACTTTGAACTGTGTCGCCAATACATACGACTCGATTTTGGCATGAGGCGTGTGCGGCGGTTTCCCTTTGCTAGGTTTATGTGTGCGCGCGTCGTTCTTGACAAATGACGTTTTATATTACAACAATAATTTTATTATTTATTTTGTCTGAAAAAATTACTTTTTAATATTTGGGATTTTTTTTAAATTGTATTAGGCTTTTATAGAGTAGTTAAAACTGTGGGTTCATTTAAAGTGGTGCTGACACTTCCACCCTGTATATATTAGACGTCTTGTTTTTTTTATGTAACTCTTAATTAATATATTTATTGTAAATTTAACAACAATAAGATGTAAACAATGAGATTATATTTGTCGATAAATATGAAAATAAATTTCTATATCATATGTATACAATTATTATATAATAATATATATGTCTATAAAACATTTTTGCATCAATTTATAGGCATACTGGGGCTATGAACTGAATGCAGATAACATGGAAAACTTTATTGAAAAATACGCTCTACAAAAAATATCACTGCTAAGGTGGGTAAAATTGTCACAATTAAACTTTAACAATTATCATAAATCAATTTTACAAAGATTGACCATTGTCCTAGTTCATCATTATCTAATAATGTTACAATTTTTAGGTCATTTGCACTAAAGGTTGGCTTACAAGTGCTGTTGAGAGAATACGACTTTGATAACAAGAACAAGACCACATTTTCTGGATCTGACATTATGAATATTTTCCCTGTCGTTAAACATATCAATCCGCGGGTAAATATAAATACACAATTCTTATAGTGTTATTACATAAAAAAAACAACAACAAATGAATAAATAAAATAATGAACTAATGTTTCAGGCATCCGACGCGTACAACTTCTACACCACGGGCCAGAACAAGATCCAGTCGGGCGCCGTGTCGGAGGGCCACGAGCTGATCGCGGAGGCGCTCAACCTGCTGAACAACGTGTACGGCGCCATGCACGGCGAGATCGCGCAGTGCCTGCGCATGGTGGCGCGCCTGTGCTACGTCACGGGCGACCACCGCGACGCCATGGCCTACCAGCAGAAGGCCGTGCTCATGTCC
>JAATLQ010007743.1:0-14618 GCA_013421005.1 Heliconius erato x Heliconius himera | reverse complement strand
TCCGAGGGCCACGAGCTGATCGCGGAGGCGCTCAACCTGCTGAACAACGTGTACGGCGCCATGCACGGCGAGATCGCGCAGTGCCTGCGCATGGTGGCGCGCCTGTGCTACGTCACGGGCGACCACCGCGACGCCATGGCCTACCAGCAGAAGGCCGTGCTCATGTCCGAGCGCGTCAACGGCATCGACCACCCCTACACCATTACCGAATATGTGAGTCCTCACTCACATGTGTTTTACATTTCTATTTATATAGTATAAAGTTGATTTTGTTTGATTGAAAGCGCGGAATTGTAATTTTTTTAAAAAAATGATTAAGAATTGCGACGTTAGTTCCGCCACTCGACACGAAATTGAGCGGAAATTGAAATAAGCTAGAGACAGACACTAGTTTGTCTCTAGCTTTCAACTGCTTATTCTGCTTTAAGCGAAATACAGCATGAAAATAAAAAAAAATAAATAACTAAAATATTTTTTTCAGTCCCACCTGGCGCTTTATTGTTTTGCCAACGGACAAGTCAGCACAGCTCTCAAGCTGCTGTATAGAGCGCGATACCTTGCTTTGCTCGTTTGCGGCGAGAATCATCCTGAAATGGCACTGCTGGATGTAAGTATTTGATTTGGTAATAGTATTTATTGTTAAACTATTTTATTAAAATTATATTGTAAAATTAATAGTTTGAAATGAAAATTCTATTTAAGACATAGAGTTCTATTAATAGAATTTATTTCGAAAAACTCTATACCAGTTTATATGAATTAATATATATATATATTATTTTATATTAATATAAACTGGTATAGAGTTTTTAGAAATAAATTATTTATTTAAAATTCACACGTAACGATAACGTAGAAATACAATAATAAATACTTTACTTGAATTACATTTTTATTTTTATTAATATTTAATATATGGGCTTTTCACGCGCAGTTGACAGGTAAAAAAGGTCGAGGTCGCCTTTTGGTTTATTTTTTAATTAAAAATTAATAAATATGTGAACAAAATAGATCCCTTATTAAATGAAATTATTAATAGTATTTTAGATAAATATATATATAAATTTATTTTTTATACAAAAAAATCATTTATGAAAAAAAAACTGAAATATAGCATTTTTTTAAATTTTTGATTTGAAATGAAAACAATAGTGTGTAAAGAAAACTGACAGTGAGTGTTGTCGCAGAGCAACATCGCGCTGATCCTGCACGCGGTGGGCGAGTACGAGCTGTCGCTGCGGTTCGCAGAGCGCGCGCTGCGCGTGACGGGCGCCACGCACGGCGCGCGCTCGCTCAAGGCGGCCGTGGCGCGCCACCTCCTCGCGCGCACGCTGTCCTGCCTCGGCGACTTCCGCGCCGCGCTGCTGCACGAGAAGGAGACCTACTCCATCTACAAGCGCCTGCTGGGCGACGCGCACGACAAGACGCGCGAGTCCTCCGAGTGCCTGCGCCACCTCACGCAGCAGGCCGTGGTGCTGCAGAAGCGCCTCGCCGAGGCCAGCGCGCGCGGCCTGCACCAGCCCGCGCCGCTGCACATCCAGCCGCCCGCCATGGCCTCCGTCATCGACATGCTCAACCTCATCAACGGCATACTCTTCGTGCAGATCAGGTAAACACCCGTATTTACTAGTTATGTTAATAACTCATTTATGAAACGTTTCGAATCTAATTGACATAAGATCCTGATTATTAAAACATAAATGTTTTAATTAATTGCTAAGCGCCATACAAAGCATTTAAATTACGTGAGATTTTGACAGAAACGAAATATTTCTCTGTTGTGACGTCCATTGATCTTGTAAACAAATACACTATATGTAATAAACTGTAAAGAACGACTGAACAATGCAATGCAATAAATAATTGCGTAAAACCATAAAACTTTAAAAAAATATTAATGAATAGGAAACTAAAATAAAAACATAATTTTTTTTCGTTTAGTTTTATAAATAATAATTTTAATTAAACGTTATAAACTAAAAAAATCTATTTCTTTCTAAAAAAACACTTAACTATTTGATGATACCAAAACTTGACTATTTTGATTTCACTTTTGTTTAAAAATATAAATAATAAATATTCTAAAACATGTATTTAAACAGTCCACAAGACATAGAGCAGTTCAAGGCGGAAATAGAGAAGAGACAGCTCAAAGACTTGCCGATCCCGGGCCTGGACGCGGACGCGCCCCGGACCAGCGACGCCCTCAACGGCGCCGACAGTTGAAACCCGCGCTAGTTGCGCCCCGCGCTTGTTCTTCGTGGCGCTTGTTCATGTTTTACGTGACCGATTTTGTAGAGCCAAATAAACTATGAAAATACTACACAAATTATATTATAGTTATATTTTTTTTATATATTTTTATTGATTAAATTGCAAATATTATTGAATATATATTTACATATTGTTATGTATTAGGAATTAAATTTTATTACATTTTTTTTTGTTATATTAAATATTGTCTACTTGTTTCTTTGCATATTAAATAATTATTTTGAGTTTATGTATGATAGGGAATGGTTAGGAGATGCAACGTCCACTCTCTAAATCAGCTTACATAACGCATGAACGCCAGTGTTTACGATTATAAACGGTCGATCATATAATTATTGTTCCTTATTGTCGAGGTATGCCGTAGTGAATAGTGTGCTAAGGTTTGATGTAGATTTTTTTTTATTAGTCAAATTTTGAGGATATTATTTCGATCAAATATTTCTATATTTAAGTTTTATTTTACAAACCACGATGTGAAATAGTTACGCGCATGCAATTCGGTCGTCAGTTCGACGGACACCCAGAGTAGTGCAATCTCGTAGTGATATAGCAATAAGTTTCGGTTGTGAGCCCGCGCCGCGGGTCGCTTAAAATTGTACTGGTGCTACTGCCGATTGATACTTTCATAATATGTATTCCTTCTGTTGTTATCGTTGTACGGGGCCGATTACAGTACACTCGTTCCTGTTGTTTTTATACGTTTTTGTTGTTTGTTGTCATTCAAGACGGTCGGTATTTAACTCGTGATCCATTCACAGAAATATATATTATAATATTAGCGTAAGCGTTTCGCTGTACCAGAATATATAACTTATATATATATATATATATATTTCAGATTGTTATGAATGTTTGGGTTTCAATTTTCTTTTCTATTATTATGGTTTTATTAATAGAAAATCTGAAATCTATTTTCCTCTATATTATATAATATATTTAAAACATCCGAGAGTCCATGTCAATTCAATTTTTAAATGTATATTTTCATTATTACGACAAGCGAGGACTCGAGTGTTGATCACTGAGAAAAACTGCCTTAACACTTATTATTAATTAATTTCTGATATTAGTATTGTTAGTGCCATATGTGTAGTCAAGTTAGGTTGTTTTACATAAATCTTCTGTTAGTCTGTGATACACAGTGATTGGTCACCGAGCTACTTGCTTTGTCGTCCACAACGCTACTCTTGTGATTGATGAACACAGACGCTTTAATAAAGTTTAATAATGATTACGAAACAAATAGCCACTATATAAAATGTTCAAGTGTTACTGTAAATAGCTTTTATGTCTTGTGACAATAACGAATCATATAAAAGATTATATAATCTGTACACAAGCAGGACACCCATGTATTAGGTGTATACTATATGTACTATAGGGTATGTAATCGAATATAAAATTTAATGAGTGGTGTGTGAGTTTTTATTGTAGAAGTTGCTTGACATTGTGAAAGTTGATATCCTGTAAACTATTTATTTACACAGAACAAAACATCACAAAATATGTTTTTATACATTTTAGACACTCAATACATTAACAGACCTTCTAATTGGATTTTTTTTTTACAAAAACATATGAAGAGGTACAACTAATAATAAATTATGTATTATATATTGTTTATTAATTTCCATTTACAGGCACCAGTATTTTTTCCTAAATTAAAATAATGTGAAATTTTTAGTTTGTCTTTTAGCAGAACACAACACTTTCGTATACAACTACTTAAAACTATTTGTCTCTGGGTGTCCTTAGATATTATTAATATCTTTAGTTCAAATATAATACTTAAGCAGTCTGTTAATGGTTTGGGTTCTAAAAATCGATTGGTAGTCTGTAGAAATAATGAATGTGTAGTTATAGCGACCCGTATGCCAATATTTTTGTCGAGTGTGCGTTGATTCGGGCACCATTATTCCTAATATTAATTAAATTTTAAGGAATTGTTCGATGAAGTACGTGCCTAAAACATATAATAAAGTTGTTGTTACATTTCTCTAACAATATGACGATCATGTAAATACGGCGCTGCTCGTAGTATAATATAATTCGTTTTTAAATAAAAAGTGTTTTATTTATTAACTTAAAGCTATCTACTCTACTCTTTACGGTTTACTTTTCAGTGTCCACCTGCCCTATACACTTTTTTGAGGTATTTAAATAATTATTGACGGTATAAGGATATTATATTAGAAAAATCTAATAGAACATATTATTTGCTGTATGGCTTATAATCAAATCAGCTTCAGGCTGTATCTCGCATACAGCAAGGTAAACAGAGCAAACCTAGTGCTAAAACACTCTGTGCCGCTCTTTACGCCGAACTTAGGAGGCATTGCGTGTAAAATGGCGGATCTCATCGCCGCGCTTTGCCTTGACACCAGAGTGAAGAAAATAAAAATGTAAATTAAAATAAATATTTCATTTCCTCGAATGGGGATCGAACCCACAACCAGTCGCGTTTTAGGCACATTTCGTGCCCCCGCGCTACGACTTGCCTCAAGACAATCTTTTAATATACAGGGTGGAAGTGTAAGCACCACTTACAATTTTAAAAAAATCCCAAAAATGAAAGTGTTTTTTTTTCAAACAAAATTAATAATAAAATTATCGTTGTACAATAAAACGCCATTTGTGAAGAACGACGCACGCAGTATAATCCTATCAAAGAGAAAGCGCCGCATACGCCTCATTCCGAAATTGAGTTTAACCTTTAATAGTATTTTTGTAGTAGTATGTGTTTACGTTATTGGTATCTATGCGTAACATGAAATACAGGTATGGATAAACATCTTGAAAAGAAAAAAAATCTTACGTCTAAACTGTTGAGGTATCTTGATTAATATCTTTAGGTATGGGTTTAAAATATTGTATCCTATATTCTGTTCCGTAAAAGAAGCGCTGACGCTTTCACCTGTATATTAAGTGAAATTTAACATAAAAACGGCATTTTTTAACTGCCAGTTATAGCTTAACTAGTCTGTCAGTTATAGTTTAGTTATAGTCTAACAGTTATAGTTTAACTGTAACTGTACGCCCAATAGATGGCGCTGTTCATAAAGCATCATTTTCTGAATTACGCTGGTAGATTTTTGGCTAAAGAAAGACATTCGAAACGTCTTGGTTATATAACTGTTGATAAATTAGATATTTTTAAAGAACTGTTGTTCATAGTACAAAAAATAAAGTAAACAAAAATGAATTTATAAACTGAACTGCCGCGCTGTCATGGCTCAATGTTGTTTTTTTTGTAGAAATTGTCCATTCACATTGTGTCTAGGCAGTATCTTCAACATTTTCTTACAACTCTGTCAAAACGTAGTTTTGAAATGCACAAAAGTATAGAAAACTTCTTGGAATACGGCCAAAATTTTTTCCATGATCATGATTAGGAAAAAGATCTGGTCCATGTAGGGTAATAAATTTTGGCTGTTTTTTTCTCCGTCGAAAAATTGGAACCACGCTACAACTAGATTTTTTATCGGAAAGGTTATAAAGCTCTTGTCGGTGTATATATACTGCTACGAATTGATTGAGATCGTTGTAGCGCATTGACACAAGCTTGCGACTGTGAGCGCGACATTTGTGGTTTCAATTTTTCGGGGTAATTAAATATTCAATATATTTTTTCTTCGCTGTGGTAACGAGGCAAAGCGTTGAATTCCACCACTTAACACACAGAGCCTCAAGAATTCGGAAAGTGGGAAAATGTATGGGCCGAATACAGCGTGGAGATAAAATAAAAAAAAGTGCTACAAATAATTTCAAATATTTTATATTGCTCTTACAATATCTAAAGTTACGTACAATTTCTGTATGCATCATGAAAATGGTACCAATACAAGGGTACAATAGTCTTGCTATATGTGTCAGTTGCGGGCGCGGGGGCGCGGGCGGGGGCGCGCGCGGGGGCGCGGGCGGGGGCGGCGGCGGCGCGCGCGCGCACTGCGGCCGCGCTCCAGCTGCGCCGCCACCAGCTCGCCCAGCACGCCGCGCTCCGCCAGCATGGACAGGAACGTGCAGATGAACTCGTCGTAGTTGTGCGTGCGGCGGCAATCGTCCACCTATCAAATATTATACTCCTACTAATTTTACGTTGAGATATTTCAAATTTACGGCATAAATACGATGCTATTGTGGTGCAGCGGCACGACTCTCGCGAGGTTAAAATTTGTTGTTTTCATTTCCTAGTTTTGGAAAGAGACAAAGCGCGGTGTTCCATCACTAAATGAGCAGAAAGTGGAGAATAATGTGTTTTAACACAAGGTTTTTTTTTTGTCTAACCTGCAACGTGAATATAAAAATGAAGTGTAATATTTATTATATAACATGTTAAATTGATGGGATAGTGAGTAACTTAATTTAAATTAATTTAATTGCACATGATATAAAATAAAAAATAAATAAATCAGCGTCACGCTGTATCCTGCACACAGCAGGATAAACAGAATCTAGTATTAAGACACTACATTCCCTACTTTCCGTCGGTTTCTGGAGGTATTGCGTGTTGAGTGGCAGAACTCAACGCCACACTACCTCGACACCAGAGCAAAGAAATGAAAATATACATTTAAATAAATATGATATGTACTCGAGTGGTGATCGAACCCAGAACCAATCATATTTACAGTCACACTTTGTGCCCCTGCGCCACAATTGGCTTCATGATATGATATAATAAACTATTTTCAAAATATTATTCTTACGAATACCTTATACATATCCCTCTTATCATTCTCGTCGTTCAGAGCCTGCTGACACGACTGGACCTCGCCGATGATGCTGCTCATTAGAGAGTTTAACTCGGAATGCGTGAATAACAACTTTCTCATTCTGTATGGTTGTTCCGGTATTACTTCAGTGCATAATACAATTGGCAGGTCATTACTTTTTACAAGGGCAGTAGTAGATGTTGGATAGATCTATAATAAAATAATTTTGCATCAAAGCCCACTCGTGGCGTGGGGGCGCATTATTTCAATTCCTCGAGTGAGTATCGAACCTACAACCTGTCGCGTTTACATACTCACACTTGTGCCCCTTCGCCACGACTGGCTTCACACAATACAGATGTAAAATATTTAATATTAAAATAACTTTCATGGTCCTCATAAATGAGTCATTAATGCATCATACAACTAGTACAGTAGAATATTCCAAAAGTAATCATCCTCTTTTTATTTTTTAATATGTAATAGCAATTTTGAGTAATAATTGTGATGGTTTTGAATTCAATACCCACTTGCAGGATTTTTTTTTAATTTCTCCGCTGGTAACAAGAGAAAGCATTGTATTGAGTTTCCGCATCCCAACACGCAAATGTCACGAAAATTGGGCAGAACATGAGATACGGAGCATCTTAAGACAAGGTCCCATCTGCCTGACCTGCTGAATGTAGGATACAGATACATCATGATAAAAAAGATTGACTTACATCTGACAATATTTCATTTTCTCCATTAATAGTAACAAATTTTATAACTGCAGATGGTTCTACTGGATCAGCTGTAAAAAGAAATACTAAAGAATGGAAAAAAATCTTGTAATCAAAATTATTATATTGTTTTTTTTTATTTTAAATTATAATAAAAAATTATAAATATAATTATTTATTGAACATAACAATAGTAATTTAACCCATTTTACGTAAGAAAAACATTAACACATTGATTGAAATAAAAAAAGAGATTTCATTTGGATTTGGGGACTTAACAACAATAAAAAATTCTATTTGTGCATACCACTAATAATACTAATAAATAAAATGCCATGGTGCAGCATTACAATATCTGATTATAAATGTTATAGACGTCCCTTCATTTACTAAATATTTTGATTTCCTTGCTCTGAATATAAGATAAAGAGACATTGAGTTCCACTACTGAAAACGCATGTTTCGAAAATTAAAGGAAGAGTGGGGTATGGAATATCTCAACATTAGGTTCTCTCCACCTGTATGCAGTGATGCTCTAAGAATACAGTATAAACCTAAAAATAATTATAATAATAAACATGCTATTACCTAAACTTAAAGTATTGTCAAACTGGGCTCTTTCCATGGAACCAATCTCGATAGTAATAGAATGAGTAAAATCTATATCAACTGATGAAACTTCAGAGGCATCCAAACCATTTAGGATGGCATCTTCTGATATTTGGATAGTATTATCATGAATACTGCTGTTATTTAGGGAAATTGTATCATCTGGAAAAAAAAACAAATAAAAATCAAGTAAATCAGCTTTACGCTGTATCCCTCACACAGCAGGGTAAGCACAGGAAACCTAGTGTTAAAACACTCCATTCCCCAATTTCCACTGAAAATAGTGGTGGAACTCAATGTCGCGCTTTGCTTCGACATCAGAGTGAAGTAATGAAAATATCAAGTATTTCACTTCATTTCAATGAGTAGGGATCAACTCCCTCAAACAGTTGCATTTACTGTCACAAACTTGCCCCTGTGCTACTACTGGCCTCAAAGAAGTAGTTCTTATGAATCTTGCACTATTATTCATCAGAGAGTGCCAGATCATAAGAAAGTGCAAGTTTAAAAAGAAAGTAATATTTTTTTGTTAAAAATTTATATGATTTTTTAAATAATTACGAGATATCTCAATGTCTGTTGCTTGAATAATTATATTTTGATGGTGCTGTATTGTTACACACTTCCATTAATATTTTTATTTTATTTTTAAAAGAAACCAAAAAGTATGTTATTATACCATTAAAATCTTTATTCTTGTTAAGTAGGTGTCGTAAGTGTTTGCCTATTTTAGATATAGCTTCTTTCACCCTTTTTTGATTAATTTCTAATATATTTAATTTATGTGTCAGAGCTATTCTTCTATCCGGTACAACTGCCATCAAGTTAAATCTGAAAGTAAATATTTTAATAACAAAAATTTGTAAAATGAATGATTATATTTTTTTATATAAGTAATATTAAATATGATCAACTATTGCATTTGACCTGATGTCATGAACTTGTTCTCCAGCATCTCTACCTAACCTCTCAGCCATAACTCTTCGAAACTTATCTGTCCAATCTTCATCTACAGCCCAAGGACCATGATCTGTAGGATATGGCTTTAGACCATCTAATTCAAAAAGATGTCCATTGATTGGTACAAAACTAACAAAGTGGTAAGCTTCACCTAGAAATAAAATAATTTACATATAATAATTTTCTTTTCATATGCAGTGTATATAAAATATAATTAATTAATAAACCAACATCTATAATATAAAACCATATTTTCTTTTTTTTTTAATTGAACTATTTAATTTAATTTTGGAAATATAATAAAAAGAAAACATTCTGTTGAGGAAGATTTATACTCTTAAATATTTATATTAAAGATTTGTAATCTTAAATTCTGTAAAACATTAAAAAATATAGTAGTTAGCAAAATTAGGCAGAGATATAAATACTAATAAGTACATACCTGTGAAACGACCAGTTGATACTCCTGCATTTTTGTCAGTCTTTTTCCGAGCTTGTGGTATGGCATGAGAATTATGTGCACATGCTAGTTCAGGGGTGTTACCTATGGCCCACCCCTTATTTTCAGGATTCATACCAAGAGTATGATGCTATAAAAAATTACACCATTAAAAACTCTTTAAATAATCGCAACGAAACAATATGTTGAAATTTGAATATATCACCTTTAGTCTGCTTAAAGTTTCACCTAAATGAAGGTTAGGACAGTTCAGTAATATTGATAGCAATGCATGTGTAGCACAACTATTTGGAACCATTTGCTGAGCAAAGAAGATATTATTAATTGTTTCTTCGTCTCGTACAAAACTTTCCGTTTGTTCAACAAATTTACGTCTAGAACGTCTCTCCTCTATCCATCGAAATAAGAAAATGAATCCATATACTGGACTTTCAAGAGGTTTATGTAAGTCATATATTTCTTCCACTTGGACTCCTTTTACACCGAAATCTTCCAGTAAAAGAGTAAATAAGCCTGGATCGCTTTCCAACTCTAACCACCCTTCTGTAAGACTATTTAATTCAACTGGCATTATTTTCATCTATGTATTTTTTAAAACGATTATTAATATTTATAAGTTTGTTATTTTATCGCATTTTTCAAACAAGAAATAAGTAAATAACTAACAAGAAATATATAGTATATAAACAATAACATACGACATTTGACATATGAATTGACTTTTTTATTTTGTCTATGGGCTTACGCACAAATAATACACTTAATTGATTTTCATTTAATAATTATATTATAAAATTAGTTAATTATTAATTTATGAATAACACTATTCAATAATATTTTTAACATTATATTAGCATTGCTCACGTTTGTCAAAATATATTCGACTGCTCTGAAAAACAATCAAAATATTTTTGTGATGATTCCCGGCTGTTAATTCTTTTACAAAGAATATATTGTGATTTATCTATGTGTGTATCAATATAGTATTATTTCAATAGTGTAATTCTCGAATATTATCTACTCTTGACAAAATTCTGAGCTACTGTGCCTATTTTTTAGTTTTTATTCCTTATATTTAATTTTTTTTTCCTTATAGGATTTGTTATTTCTTATAAGTTATAGGACAGAGTACAAACACGCAGGTAGACATAGAAAATTTATTTGTTAGAAGAGCAACGACACACCTTTCTCCACTTTCCTCCTGAATTTGCGACATGTTATTGCCAGGCCGCACACGTACAATAATATTTGTTTGTGCGGCCGGTTTCTCAATATTATTGTACATTTCTAGAAATTCTGTTTTTGCCACGACAATATAGGAGGGGGGCAGGGTTATTGTCTATAATATTGTCATGTGCGGGCGCGCAATAAGCTACTTAATATTTACAAAAACATATAATTTTGTAAATTGTAAAATTAGCTTCACGTTGCATGCCGCACACAGAAGAGTAGGCAGAGGGAACCTAAAGATGTAATTTCATTAATTATCATAAGTTCCACTTTGTCCAGTTCGTTGGAAAAATACTTTTGCTATGTTCTCCATTTTCCACTAAATTCTGGAGTCACTGCGTTTTGAGTAGCGGAACTCAATACTGTGCTTTGCATCGACACTAGAGCGAAGAAATGAAAATATTAAATGTCTCATTTCCGCGAGCGGGAATCGAACCCACAACCTGTCGCGTTTACAGTCACACTTTGAGTCCCTGGATGGAAGATGGACGATCTTGATTGCTTGTATTGCTTGTACTACGAACAATAGTGCTTTAAAAATATTTAATTCATCAACAGTCATACGTTTCGAATGTCACTTTTTAGCCAAGTCTTACCTGCATAATTCAGAAAATGATGTTTTATGCACAGCGCCATCTATTGGACTTACAGTTAAACTATAACTGCTCGGACAGTTAAAAATGCCGTTTTTATGTTCAATTTCACTTAATATATAATTGAATCGAATCGAAAACGAGGTTTTTTATTAAAAATACAGATTTATTACAAACAATTATACATTTATTACAAGTATAAGTATAGATATAGATTGTTATATAATATTCGGAGGCAAACTCATGCCTTGAGTTCATTCAAATGACGATAACTTTTTTTTATTTAAAACCGATTTTGATGAAATAAACTTTAAATGTTATATTGAGTTAAAACTAAGCAATTGGTGAAAGTTTTAAGCAAATCCGTTCAGTATTTTCGGAGATAAGCATGATCATCCATACATAAAGTAAAACACACAAGAAATTAAAAAAAAATATATTTTTGCTTTCTATTATTCTTTTTAAGTGTCCCTCTATCCATTTCAGTCAAAATTACTAAATGTACAGACAAAATATTTTTACTGTTTTATTATATAAGTATATAGATAACCCTGCCTATAATTAAAGAAAGATTTTATAATTTTGAAGTCGGTGTCAAGCTAAGCTACAACAACCTTACTACAATACCAAATTACTAAGCCTGTTTGTTTTCCTTGGCACCGACTTCAAAATTATAAAATCTTTCTTTAATTATAGGCAGGGTTATCTATATACTTATAATCTTTCTTAAATTATTTTTTTAACAAAATCAAAGTACTATTACATTATGTTAAAAAAAATGATTTTATACTTTTTAGTTTAAAGTCGGTTTGTTTTTTGTATTTTTTTTTAAGTTTTCACAATTAATATAATGCTGCTTAGGAAATTTGTTTTAGTTATAATTTGCAGCTCTTGTAATATGTACTTTGACTGAACTAAATTCTATTGTAATGATTTTATATTTATAGTTTATAATAATGTTTATAATATTCGCAATAATCTATATATATAAAAGGATTTGTGCTGACTGACTGAGGTAAGACGCACGCAGAGCCGTAACCGCTGATGGTAGAAACGTGAAATTTGGGCAGATGTTTATTTTCATATTCTGGACATCCACTAAGAAGGGAATTTCAAAAATTTTAACCCTAAAGGGATGAAATAGGGGTTGAAAGTTTGTATGGAAAAAAAATGTAATCTGTACCGATTCTCATAAAATTTGAAATTCAGACTCTTAAAAATATTTCATTGAATACGTATTTCACGGTTTTTTAAAAATTCACCCCCTAAGGGTTCAAATAAGGGGTTGAAAGTTTATACTGAAAAATCTTTAAATTGCCACCGATTTTTATAAAAATTTTAATTCAGACTGTTAAAAATATTTTATTGAACACGTGTTTCGTGTTTTTTTTTTGACTTCACTCCTAATAAGCGGGCGAAGCCGCGCGCGCCCTCTTGTTTATTATAATATTTTAAATCAACCTCTTTGTTTAATAAAAATATGTTTTTCAAAATAAACTAATAGAACTACCACCAGAGGACACTACTAAAATGACGCTTTATATGGTCGGAAAATTCGAGATACACTTTTTAGACTTGAAGCGGAAAAAGAAAGAGGTCCTCTAGAATAATATACTGTATTACAATTTAAGATAGACATTGTACTGTACAAGCTTAATAGTATTTTACTCTGGAAGAAATATAAGTTCTTTAAAAGCATCGAGGTGTTTGATTTCTTTACACTATTATCAAAGAAATAACCAAAAAAATTGGTTTCTACAAAAAATACAAAAGCAGACGCTTCTCCATATGCTAGCGCAACTGTCGTTGGTAGTGTTATCTGGTACCGGTACTTTTTATTCAATGGAAGCCTGTCTCTGTTTATTTGATACATATTCAGACCTTCGCCAACATGTTAATGTTATGTACAATATATACCTATCCCAATGAGAAAAAATATGTGTGAACCTTTCATAACTAACCCTATTGTGGCATGAGACAAAATATAAACAAAGAAATTCTTTTTCTCAAACTTTTATGTATTTTTTATTTCTATTTAATGTAACTAAGGCGGGGCTTTTTACATATAAACAACAGAAACATTGTGATGTTATACCTATATAAGAGATCTTTGTATATTACAAGAATAGCATAAAATACAATGAAAATGCACAAATTATACTCAAAGCTACTTATTTAACTACAAGGATAATAAAAATGAATATATCTATTATTCAATTATTTATTAGAATTCAGAGGTTTCCTCAGAATCCTATTACCCGGAAGCCCGGAAGCCTGGGCTCGAGTCCTGTAGGGGCGCCATTACCGCTGATGACCCTTTCGAGCAGCTATGTAGTGCTTGCACTTTCTCAAAATTATGAAAAACGATTGAATGTATAAATTATATAATCAATCAAATCAAAACTGTGTGCGCTCGTTGCATGTTTTTATTCGTTATATTATTTAACGAATAAAATGAACAGCTGCGGATGGATAGAGCTTGGTGGGTAGATAGTAAGAGAATACATGAATTTAAGTTTGATCTTAATTTCTAAATGAATGTCATTTTTAAGATTCCGTACCTCGAAAAAAAAGGGAACCCTCCTAGGATCACTTTGTTGTCCGTCCGTCGATTTGTCAAGACCCTTTTTCTCAGTTAAAATTTATATTAAATACTTAGTTTTACTGTCCTTTACAGCTGTGAAAAAATCAAATTTATAAGCCAACGCATGCGCAAATTTCCGAAAATTTTCAAAATCCACAAGGAAATTAAAACCTATAGGGTGAACTCAGAATATATATAATAAATAGCACAGATAAAGAAAAAAATGCGAAAAGTAAAAATTTATAGGTATATCTCTATCTCTATATCTTATAAAATAAGAACGCATTTCGTCTCTGTCTGGCCTTTCTAAGCGATCTTCTTCTAAACCACCCAACAGATTTGGATGCGGTTTTCACCATTAGGTAGAGTATTTCTCAGGGAAGGTTTATATATCGTTTATTATATGTATATTTTATTGTAATTTGACATAAATATGATAAATGTGCATAAAGTCCTACCCGTTGAGACACTTTC
>JAATLQ010007740.1:647-23915 GCA_013421005.1 Heliconius erato x Heliconius himera | reverse complement strand
AAATCATTTATCATATTTGGTCTTTTTATTATGTGTTTTTGGTAGTTTCTAGTGTCTATTACTTGGTCCTGAATAGCAATCATGAAGGCTTCCGTCTCTGGGAAGAGATCTCCCCGTCGTAGCCATTCGTTCGACGCAACTTTGTCGACGTGAGTTTGGCTAAGATCGGCTAGATGTCTACCGTGCAGGGACTTTAAAGACCATGCTTCTATTTTCTGTTGCTTAGTAATCAAAGTTTGATTTAGTTGTACATTTCTATCGTTTAAATTTAATGGTGTATATTTATTATCTATATTAACTATAAATTTGTGTAATTCACTAATTTCAGCCTTAGAGTAAAAATAATTTCGGAATATAGTTACTAGATTATTATGTAAATTACGAATATCAACGAGACCTCGTCCTCCATCCAGGCGTGATATAGTTAGACGCTGGGTGCATGATTTAGGGTGATGTTTCCTATGTGTAGTCATGTTTGTATTTATTATACGTTGCAGTTTTAATAAATCAGTTTGAGACCATTTTATTATAGCAAAAGAATAAGTAAGGATCGGTATTGCGTATGTATTGATGGCTTTTATAATATTACGTGAGTTTAAGTGTGATTTTAAAATTTGATTCAAACGAAATTTAAATTTATTGGTAAGTTCTAACTTTCGGTTTCTTTTTGTTGTATTTGCTTAGCTTGTTGAAATCCAAGGTATTTATAAGTGCTATTTTCGTCCATTGATTCAATTTGTTCACTAGTGTTAAGTATATATGTATTTTGTTGTGATTTACCACGTACAATTGAATGTACCTTGCATTTTTCAATTCCAAATTCCATGCGTATGTCTGTAGAGAAGGATTGTGTGAGGTCGGCTAGTATTTTTAGGTCTTTATTCTCTATTTTAGGTCTTTATTCTATTATTATTATTATTATGATTTTATTTCTACACCACAATATACTGAATAAACATAGAAACAAATATCTATATTAAAAAAAAAATGCTAAGATAGTTTAAGTGGTACAATCTTATGAATTTAAAATATATTTTATATTATTTAAAATACGAATAAGTAAGGTCGTCGAAAAGCTGTAAAAGGTTCGATTTCCAATAGAGGGAATAAATTATATTCGTGATCTTGTAACAAACCAATCCGCTATATAGAGTTCCGCCTCTTAACACATAATGTCTTGAAAATTGGACGGAAAATGGAGAATTGAGAGTCTTAACACTAACTTCCTTTTGCCTACACTCATATAAGTGAGATACATCGTGAAACTTAATTTAAAACAAGAAATTTTAAGTAAAACTCAAATTATCATTAAAATTAAAGTAGGTACTAAATAAAATGTAGCATGTCCCCAATACTATAAGACTGATAAGGTAATCGCGTGTATGGTAGTATGGTATTTAACACAAAAACTTAAAAAGGTAGAGCCGTATTGACTCAGTGATATGTATATGTACTTATAGGTATTTACGTATAAGGTTTGTCGTTTTGTGACGAAATTTCTTGGCAATAAATATATATTTATATATACATATGATCTATATCTACTATCGTGTCGTCGTAAAAACTTACGCGACGGTTGTGGCTTCAATTCCCACTCGGGGGAATGAATTATTTTTATTTTGCTTGGTAAAAAGTTAAGTTAAGTTCGACCACTCAAGTTAAGTTTAGTACGCAATGTCTCGAAAATTGAGTGGTGCGTGGAGAAAGAAGAATCTTAACGCTAGGTTCCCTCTGCTTTACCTGCTATTTACGAAATACTGCTTGAAGTTAGAGTGTACGCGTAAGCGAAACATATATTTCCATTTTTTATTTGTATTTTAAGTTTTATTTGATTTTCCTTAGAGGAATGAAAAAAAAATCAAATTAGATACATACGTTTTGTAATATTTAACTGAATAAAAATAAATAAATAAGACTATATAGATAAGGATTTACAGACTTTGAATTGTTGAAGAATTTAAGTTTACTTAGTTCTCTTCAAACATTTGTAAGTAATAGTACCTACAGAATATTAGTAGCTGTAGGGACACTTTTATACTTTGCTATCGAAAGTGATATTTACACTAGTAATGCATCTTTTTTTTCTGCTTCACGCTGTATCCCGCATGTAACAGAGTAGTCAGAGTGAGCCTAGTGTCAAATCACTCCGCTTTCCACTTTCCAAAAATATCTGGAGCCAATACGTGTTGAGTGACGGAACTCAACGCCGCGCTTTGCCTCGACACCAGTGTGCAAAAATGAAAATATTAGCTATCTTATTTCCTCGAATGGGAATCGAATGCACAACCTGTCGCGTTTACAGTCTTACGCTTGCGCCCGTTCACCACGACTCGTTTCATTCTTTATTTGGTAATAAACTATGTAGTTGTACAGTTAGTATAATAATTAGGCCACTGGCGTTTCTTTTCACTGAAAATTCATCCTTTATTCATTGATAAATTCGAAGGTGATAGCCAAAAAGAGGTATATAGTCCTCTGTCATCAACTCCTCGTGACTGAGGACCAGGTGTCATCATATTTGTAACGTGATCAATATCAAAGACATTCTATTCACGTAGATCAACAGAGCTCTCCTCCTGACTCCTATCTTTCAATAAACACATTGTTTATGTTAAAATTGCTAAAGTATTGAATGAAGAAACTCTACGCCGCGATTAGTCTTACTTTAGGGGAAAAAATAATACAATTTAAATACCATTTCCACTGCGTTACTATTTTTTATATTTCTAAAGGCACTCATTTCCTTCTTTTAGAACATTATATTTAACGATTGTCATTTTTCCTACTTTATATATAGTCTTTCTTAGAAACACTTTCACGAGAATATGAGAACTTAATTACGGAAATAATATACTTATATGAAAGAATATAATGTGAGTCCGTCGTGGCATAAAGTGTGACTGTAAATTTGAGGGTTGTGGGTTCGATTCCGAGGAGATGAATTATTTTAATTTGTGCAATGTCTCAAAAATTGTGCAGTAAATCTTAACACTACGTTCCCCCTGAGGTTTTAAAAAAATATTGCAGTGAAAAAAAAATAGCTTAGCATGAAATATACACATTTATATATTGAAAGTAAATATTCTTGAAATTATTGTGGAAAACAGCTGTTCCATTTCAATTTAATTCAAGATTCAACTAAAATTTCAAGAAAAACATATAATAATAGATACGATAACTTAATTACATTAAAGAACCCACAACAATTAGCTAATATTTAATATTATGACACTACCTACTTTACCATGACGGTGTTAACACTGGTTTATTGTTATTATGTAAAAAAACGATACATTCCGTAGAACATTACGCAAGGAACAAAGCGATACGCTTTCACTTTTATTTCACACAATACGTACCTACACATAACTGAACGCTTCATACATTACATTCATACATACATACATATTTATATATGTATAAATAAATCAAAATAAATCAGCTTTACGCTGTATCCCGCACACTGCAGGGTAGGCAGAGGGAACCTAGTGTTAAGACACTCCGTTCCCCACTTTCTGCCGTATTCTGGAGGCATTGCGTGTTGAGTGGCAGAACTCAACGCCGCGCTTGTCCTTGACACCATAGCCAAAAAAATTAAAATATAAATTTAAGTAAATATTTCATCTCCTCGAGTGGAGATCGAACCCACAACCAGTCGGTTTACAGTCACACATTGTGCCGCTGCGCCACGACTGGTCTCAAATATATACATATACATATATATGTATATCTATATAGATATTGAACTCATCCTTATAGTGATATTATAAGTATAAACTAAGGTTTTACTTTAAGGATGAGTCGAATGTCTCTATATTGTTTTATAAATGATATAAGTTCTATTTTTTATTACGTTTGCCAATTAAACTACTTTTTAATTGACAGAATTACTTAAGTCCTTGTTTCTTTTCAAAATGAAGGTTATATTGAATTTCATGTTATTAATAGAAAAAGGTAGGTTGGTGATAGAAGGCTCGTAGTTACTAACGTTCTTGCCTAAATATATTTACGTAATAGTAGTCCCATTTAAAAAAAAACATTTATGTTTTTTTCCGTATAACAGTATGCTTACTATTAAAGACAATCCGTTCCCCCATGTCTGGGTAATTTTTAAGATATTACATAAAACTCAACGCTGAGCTTTGTTTATCAGAGCGAGAAAATGAATATAATTAAATGTGTAATCATTCCTCCACTTGAGACACTTAAGACACTCTGTTCTCGTTATTATATAATTCAGCGCAGTGTCTAAGTAGTATAAGTAGATAGTAGTAGTGTAAGTAAGAAACGGAGTCGTGTTCTTGACACTAGGTTCCCTCTGCCTACCCTGCTGTATCCGCACACATCCGCATACTGTATCCCGCGATACAATGTGAACCTTTTTTTTTATTGTAAATATAATATATACATAATAAGTATTTACATACTTGAGAACGTACATCTTTTCATATTGTAATATTAACGCTACTGTTCAGACTTTTTATTTGTTTTCTCTCGTTTTATCTGCTCTCACCACCGAGAAATTTGGACCATATCAACATTAGTGACTAGCTGTTTTACTTTGAACATAGTAAAATATATTTAAATAATAATAATATTTTCTAATAAATAAAACTTAATTTTCACATTATAATGTCTATTGTTTTTTGGCTTATACGTAACATTTACGTAACATCTTTATGGAGAGCAACAAAGAAGAGAAGAAAAAAAATTATTCTGAAGAGACTCTGGAGTATTTTAAATCTAAGAAGGTTCAAGAAGATGTCAAGAACCAAGAAGGAAGCAATTTACGTGTGTGACATATATATTATAGGAAATTTATTTAAAAGACAAAGAGTAATTTCAAAGTTTTTTTATGCCCACAAAATTGGAATCAAACTTAAAACCATTTGTAACATACATTAACTATTTCACTATAAATGATTACATATTTAATATTTTCAGCACATATTTAGCTAACGAATTAATCTATTAACTGATATGAGTACAGATTTATAGAAAAGCCTAAACAAACTGTTAAAACAAGATAAAACATACATTTGATTATTTCAATATATTATGTTTTTAATAATACAAATATCAAATATCAATTGTTTCATAGATATAAACATAAAATATTCTTAATTTATTTGTTTAAATAACCCACGACCACCGACGTAAAGTAAGAAAGTAGTTCAAAAATTTACTTCCACAACTAAAAAAATACTCAATATAAATGGATATTTAAAACCATAAATACTTAAAACTCATGAAATTATAAAATTCTTACAAAACTTGTACAACAGAGTGTCCTAACACTAAGTTGCCTCTACCTACCCTACTATAAAAAAAATATACTACATAAAAAATATACATTGTACTCACGTTTTTCAGGCCCCTGCGCCCCTACCAGCCCTAGAAGGGCGATGAGGAACCAACACCAAGCTGCCATCCCGTGACGTCACACTTCCTCACGTCTAGAACAACCAACACTCAATTAATATTTAAATTAATAAACCTCCACACGAGAACTGATAAGATAAAATTATCTTGACTTTCGTGATTAATTAAGTGATAGGAAAAATACTTTGCAGTCACGAGATGAAAGGGAGGGGGGAGGGGGTTAAGGGCTTCCTAATAATCTCCCTTTTTTTTGTTGTTTTAGTATTAATAATAAGAGTGGTGATGTTGCTAAGAACAGTGTTTGACTTTAAGCACGACGGTTGCGGGTTCGATTGCTACTAGGGGAATAATTATTTTCATTTTCCCGCTGTGATAACAAGTTAAACGGGGAACGGAGTGTCTTGACACTATTTGCTCTATGCCTACTCTGCTGTATGAGGAATACAACGAGAATCTATTAAAAAGATCACAATTATTTACCTTTAAATTAGATGTATGAACATTTCTATGGCCAATGTTTGTTGTACAATGTTATATAATCGAAAAAAAACACACAATGTTAAACAACGATTTATAAACAGCATTTAAAATATCGCTGTATGAGGCCAGTCGTGCCGCAGCGGCACGAGGTGTGACTGTAAAACCGACTGGTTGTGGGTGCGATCCCCACTCAAGGAGATGAAATATTTACTTAAATTTATATTTCCATTTTTTCGCTCTGGTGTCGAGGTCGAGCGCGGCGTTGAGTTCTGCCACTCAACACGCAATGGCTCCAGAATTCGGCAGAAAGTGGGAAACGGAGTGTCTTAACACTAGGTTCCCCCTGCCTCCCTGCTGTGTGCGGGATACAGCGTGAAGCTGATTTATTTTTTAAAATATCACCATGTTAAGAATATTTCTCTATAGACAGCGTTCAAATTATCTGATGAAATGTGCAAGTGTTGTCTTTTTATTTTAAGTTTAAGCCCTACTGGATAGATTGTTTTTTATATCTATATATTATGTATATAATAATAATAAATTAATAATAATAATAATACATTTGTAACTGATCCCTGGACTATCCCTGTCTGGAAAATATTAGAAAAATCTATTATTAGGGTCATTTATCAATGTAATAGACCCTAAAGTAATAATTGTGTATTGATTTGTTTGTCGGTTTTGCTGTTTTTATGTGCGTTTGTGCACGCTAATCTCATAAACGGATTAAACAATTTAAATATAATTTTCACTATTGTATTTTAGCAAACTCGTCTTTACACTAAATGTTTATTTTATTGAAAATTATACAAAAAAGTTCTTATTGAACTTTAGACTAGATATTAACATATAACAAAAAAATTATTCAGACTAATAAATAAATAATTGTGTACTTGAAGCGGGCGAAGCCGCAGGCATTTCGCTCCTATTATATAAAACTCTTACGTTACTGTGAAACTAATATACGACGCACAGAGGTATCTAAAACTATGTAATAAAAAAATACTTTACTTATCATTGCTAACATCTTATATAGAAAAGAAACGAAATTTTAAAATAATTTTCTGGTCTAATAGTTAGTAGTAAAGTTTCACACGAAAAGCACTCTTCCGTTTCGACAATCTCCAAATCATAATCATACTCATATCTATATAGTATATAGTAACTACCAAGAAAGTACACGAAATTGAATTTAAATACCCACAAAGCGGATCTAAATTATTGCTTTGAGAAATGTTTTTAAATATTTGACTGAACTTGGTAATCACCAAGTTAGTAGGTTCCTGTAATAGGTTACAGGAACCTACAATCACAAACTTCAGTCAAATATTTAAAAGCATTTAAATATTATAAAATAAATAAATACATCAGCTTCACGATGTATCCCGCACACAGCAGGGTAGGCAGAGGGAATCTAGTGTTAAGACACTCCGTTACCCACTTTCTGCCGAATTCTGGAGGCATTGCGTGTTGAGTTGCAGAACTCAACGCCGCGCTTAACCTCGACACCAGAGGGAAGAAATGGAAATATACATTTAAGTAAATATTTAATCTCCCCGAGTGGGGATCGAACCCACGACCCGTCGGTTTTACGGTCACACTTCGTGCCGCTGCGCCACGACTGGCCTAAAAAAAATATAATATTAAAATATATAATATTAATAAAAGCAATCCAAAATTATAACTTCAATACAACAATAGCTTATTAAATCTGACATTATCAACGCTAACAGATAGTAATAACTCGAACTCAATTATATTACACAATTCAAAACAAATTGGAGTTAGATATAAAGAAAAAAGTATCACGATCGATCGTGACCGACAACGGATCTATGTTCGTGGATAACGAAAGACGTTTAGTTAGGCTGTTTTCATACACAGCGGTTCAGAGATATATTTTAAAAAAATATGTGATTTTTAGGTTTGCGCTGTACCCCGCATATAGCAGCATAGGCCTAACCGTGGAACCTAATGTTAAAATACTCTGTACTCTATTAAGACATCTCTGTTCCCCACTTTCCGCTGTATTCTTCACTAGGTACATATATCCTCTGCTAAGTGCGGGATACAATGTAAAGCTTAAAAAAAATTGTTAATTTAATTATGGTATTTTATACAATTCAAGTTTATTTATTCTCACTGTATTCCAAATTTAGCAGAATAGGCAGAGGGAACCCAGTGTAAAGCGGAGTCGCTTAGAAATTTGAATCCCATTTTAGAGATATTGTGTGATGAGTGGCGGAACTCAATGCGGAAACGATCTCCACGACTTTTTATCAACATTTATATGAAAAATCAAAATTGTACAGTGTGGATGCAGCTTTTAACACTATTTGCTATACAATTGGAAAGCCTTTAGGCTCTACATCTGTATAAAATAAAGTAATACACGAAGATGTATTGTAAAAAATATTAATATTTAATAACTAAACTGAGACTTGGGACCGCAAGGAATAATTATCAACGACTTAATTTCTAGAAAGATTTAATTTCAAATAATTTAGTTATTGGTACGAATCCCTTTTTCCCTTGTGGGAATAAGAAGTGGAATCATTTCCATATTTATTAGAATCACGCTGTATGCCGCATAAGTATAATACTCTATTATAGATAGAGAGGGAGAGTCAGAGAGAATCGTGTCTTCAGACACTCCCTTCTAAATTCTCCATCGAAATTTCGATACATTTCGTGCTTTGCCTTGTTAACATAGAGTAGAAATTAAAAAAAATCATTCCCCCGAGGGGCGAGTCGAACCTATAAGCGAGGCATTTACAGTCGCTATTGCACCGCGACGGACTCAATATACAATATCCTTAAAAAGTACAGAATAAAAAAAATCTTATAATTATTATCTTTATTTACACCCAGTTTGAAGAACCGTATCAATGTTATCGGTAATGAAATATTTTATCTGAAACACGTATTTACATAGAAACTAAATGAAAATGATAATATTTTATAATAATTAAAATGGATCTAGGAATATAAAATGTGTTTGTTATAAATGTTTATTGCAGTGTTGCGCTGCTCCATTCAACACGCAATGCCTCCAGAATTCAGCTGAAAATGGGGAACGGGAGTGTCTTAATGGGAACGGAGTGCCTTAACACTACCTTTCTAGGCTCCCTCTGCCTACCCTGCTATGTACGGTATACAGAGTGTAGCTAAAAAGATTAAGTAATATGAAAAATTATAATTTTTCAAATGAAATTTGAAATCTATCGGCTTCTACTAATAACAAAAAAAAACTTATATTATAATATAATGTTTTCTTCTTTCTACGAACATATTGTATAATAATAGTGTTCTATAGATAGCTTTTACAACGTCTCCTCTACAATTCTCTCTAAGTTAATATCCGTTGACCGTGACGTCCTGCGTTCCTGGTGTGACAAGTTGTACTAGACTAAACTACAATAAAATATAGATAGTATATTTTTAACATTTTAAAAGTGTTATTCCACACTTAAGAAAAAATATTTTTTTTAGAAATGTAAAAAAATTGAACGTAGCGGGGTTAGAACCTGCGCCACTTTGAAACCCTGCCTTTTTTACGATTTTGTAAGAAGTAAATATATTTAGTATTTATTGGTTAAATGTATTATGAATTGGGAGAAAGAAGAGAAAACTTTAAAAACAGAGGGCGTTGAATGGCGAAATAATTAATTATTGTGAACAGTAATCGAACCCATAATTATTAAATATTTAATATAGTATATTTTAAAGAACAAAAATAGTTAAAATGGTAGAAAGATAAAAATGAAACAAAACATTTTTATCCAAATTCCATTAACAAATCTGTATAAATAAATTAGTTTCGTTATACAAAAGGCCTCTATAAAAACATAACTTTAGTTGAGGCCAGTCTTGGCGCAATGACACAAAATGTGACTGTAAACGCTACTGGTTGTGGGTTCGATCACTACTCGAGGAAATTAAATATTTATTTAAATTTATATTTTCATTTCTTTGCTGTGGTATTGAGACAAAGCGCAGCGTTGAGTTGCGCCACTCAATACACAATGCCTCCAGAATTCTGCAAAAAGTGAGGAACGGAGTATCTTAACACTAGGTTCCCTCCGCCTTCCCTGCTGTGTGCGGGATACATGAAACTAAAAAAACATTTACTTCGATAGTACGACAATTCAGTGTTTTTTATTCTATGAGACATAGGACACGGTGCGCGATTTCATTTGTGGTTTAGACTTCCGTTAGCTTTGATTACGCAAAAAATTAGCTATATATACTCAAATATTTTTTTTATATTAGTCATATTTGTTAATTTTGTCTATAAATAATAATGCTTTAGTGTTTTTATTACTTTTATTATTATACAAACATAAATAATAATCAGCTTCACGCTGTATCCCGCTTATAGTAGAGTAGGCGGAGGAGGCTAGTGTTAAGACACTGTTCCGCACTTTCCGCCGAATTTTTCAAGGCATTGCGTGTTGAGAGGCTGAAATCAACGCCGGGCTTTCACAGTCATACCTTTGTGCCCCATGCGCCACGACGGCTTCAAATATAGTTAGTTTTCAATTATTACATTTTCGCCTAAACAAAGTTTTAAAGAGAACGTATAGTGATGGGATTCTCTGTCAAGCTGTAGACAAAGATCAGTCGACACAGTTATGAATCACTATATTATATAAGAACAATTTATGAATCACTAACTTATCATTAAGTTCATCTTTATCATACAGAAAGACACAGTGACGCATCACCAAGATCTCTACCCAATTAAGTGAAAACGCAAAAGACTCACTAAAAATCAAACATGATTGAGCACCATATTAAATAACAGTTGAGCTCACTCGTGGCGCAGGGACACAAGTGTGTGACTTTAAAAGCGGTTAGTAGTCGATTCGATTCCCATTAGAGGATATAAAAAAATATATATTTTAATTTCTTTGTTCTAGTGTCGAAGCAAATCGCGTTGAGTTCCGCCACACAACACGCAATGCCATTAAAATTCAGCGGAAACTGGTGAACAGAATGTCTTAACACTGGGTTTTCCCATTCACCCTGCTGTGTGCGGGATACAGCGTGATAAAGAAAAAAAATGACAGGAAGTTCATTCTCATCTCACACAGCATCTGGTTGCCGTTGCCATCTTAATTGAGATACCGTTAACTAATATAACCGAAAGAGATCAATTTGCACACAGTTTCACCGAAGTTATCGTGCTTTCTAAATCTTTACGGTTTGCGCCTTAATGTGTAACAGACTAACAGCCAGGGTTATTCGATACTCGCGTGAGGGCTGTGCTTAAGTTTGATGGGAAAGTTTTAAGGGTTTGTAAGGTAAAGGTTATCTTAAATTTATGAAATGTTGATGCCAGTTGTGACGCGGGTTCGATACCTACTCGAGCAAATTTAATATTTAATGTTAAATGAGGCCTGTCGTGCAGGAGCGCAAGTGGGTTCGACTGCCACTCACACAGAAAAAAAATATTTAATATTCTCGGATTATCAATAGTTTTGCTAGGGGAACGGAGTATCTTAATGCTGGTTCTCTCTGCCTACTTATATGTGTGTAATTTACAGCGTGAAGTTAAAAAAATAATTACTATACAGTAATAAAAAATCTTTATGATTTAAAATTTTATAGTACATAGTATGTATATAATATGTATCTTTTTAATTATACACTTGGGCCGTGAATCCTAGACTTTGCTTTGAGCTCCTACCCTCCATCGTGATGGGCCGAGTGCCCACGATGACTCGATCGAAATCGATAAAAGTAATTTCTTCTCTTATTTGTAAAGTTGAAAATAATTACATAGGCTAATATATTTTCTGATTAATATTGCAAATTAAAACCACGTTTTTTATAAGTCAAAGTAAATAAATTACCTATAACGTCGTGGTATATTCAGGTACAATAAAATATCCAATATTCTTTTCAAGTACACCATTCACAACAACACAAAATTTCACAGTATAACACAAAAAATAGAATTTTAAATAAATATTTTAAATGAAATGAACACAAAACATAAATAACAGAATAAATAGAATTTTCATATAGAATTTTGAGTAAATATTTTATATGAAATAGCACAAAACACACAATACACAAGAAACACTAGCGCGAACTGATTGTCCTTATCAAATGACCGAAACACGATAATGGGAATTTGATTCATTGATTACTCACGCTTTATCATGAGGATAGCTATGAACAACGATATCTAAACCTCATATGGCACAGTTGTTAGGACTGTATGACATGAAGTAGTTGTGGATTCGAATACTTATAAGGGGTTAAATTAAATTTATAATATTACGAGCTGTGTTTAGTTTTCTCGTTGCTATGGAAATTTCGAAAAATAATATTTTATTGGTAACCGATATTCTATAAGGAACCTAACTACACACATTTTCATAGATTTTTGTTCCACTGCGCCACAATGTCCTTATCTATAATAAAACTTTAACTCGTCACTGTCTGTACGTAAAGAATATATTATAAGGAACCTTTAATAACGTGATAGAACCCAAAACATTTTTTTTTATCTGTTTGTCTGTGTGTTTGTTCATGTTAACCTCGAAAACGGCTTAACCGATTTGAAGAAGCAGAAGAAGCGTCGAGTTTCGCCACTCAACACGCATACCTCCAGAATTTGGCAGAAAGTGGGGATCGGAGTGTCTTAACACTAGGTTCCCTCTGCCTACCCTGCTGTGTGCGGGATACAGCGTGAAGCTGATTTATTTTATTTAGTAGCTATAAGCGGGCGAAGCCGCGAGCGGGTCGCTAGTATATCTATATACGTATAACTAGTAATTAAGACTACAGTGACAGCAGGTGGATAGGATGCTTGTAACGGAACCGGCCGCACTGACCTTGAACGTGTGTTCTAGAATTTATACTATTTTCATATATCATATACTATTATATTGGTCGCTACAATACTTTTGTTGTCGACACACTTTAGTTTAACTTTGACTGTTGGTTTAGTGGTTAGTGAATGTGGCTGCTTAGCGTGAGGTCGTAGGTTTGATAATACGTTTATTAAATATTTTTGTAATCAAAATGGAGGTAAAGACTGATACTTGTTTGATTTTTTATGATTACATGGAATTTTCGCACATTGTCTAATACTCTAATAATCTAATATACCAAGTTGGCTTTTTATGATAAGAAATAGCTAAATGCACGTGCCTAAAATATTTATTATTCTAGATAAATTAGATTGTGTTTCAACTTCATGAATATAATCGGATAGAGAGCAACAATCGAAAAGTGTTTATTCAGAACACAACGCCGAACCATATATCATATATCAGATAGGGAAAATAAAAATGTGCAAGGAAATGATTCATTCTCCGAGTCGGAAATCAAACCCACGAGCATCACATTTACAGTTAGAACTGTCCCATTACCCGACGTTTCCTCAACGATTTAAAGTCACATGTAATACATGAATACAGAATGGAGTGATTTGTCACTCGATTCTGTTGATCCATAGAGGGTGTCGTGGTGCAGTTGTACATAATGTCACTACTAATGCAAGGGTTGTGGGTTTGATTCCCACTCAAGTGCATAAAACGTAATAAGTAAGAACATAAAACGCGGCGTTAAGTTATTTTTTATATACAAATAACAATAAACAAAAGAAATATTAATATTTTTTTTGACTCAACAAACAAAAAAAAGACATTTCGTTCGAATCAAAAAAAAATCAGCTTCACGCTTTATCCCGCACACAGCATGGTAGGGAACTTAGTGTTAAGACACTTCGTTCCCTACCGTTCGAATCAGTTGTAAAATAAAAAAGTAACAGAGTTTTCTATTAGATCGCCGCAGTTTGTAATCTCGGAGGTCAAATCAATATAAGTGACGACCTTAGAAAATATAAGGCGATATATAGTATACGCACGTAGCACGCCGTCGTGCAACGCTCAAGGAAAATATATTCACATCACTCTTAAAGTCTTAACAATTTTTGTTTATTATGTACTTAAATTATTGTTTTGTTCTTATTATGGGCGAAATTCTATTCTTTTTTTTTACATAATTTTATGAATAAAAGATGGTTCAAAAAAGGTAAGCAGTGGGACATAATGTGTAAAAACACTCTGTTCTTTTCTGTTCTCTGTTCAATTCTGGAGGCACAGCGTCGTCGTAATCGTTGTTTGATGTGGAAAATGTAGTATTTTTAGTATTGTTGGTCTTGAATAGCGTTGTCAGTTAGGGAGTCAATTAAAATCTCAGATAACGAAGAAGACTGGTATACGAAATACTAATTTAAAAGATGTATATGTGAATACTGGTAATATTACATATTTCATTACTTCGAGTGGAAATCAAACCCACAACCTGTCACGTTAACACTCACAGTTTGTGCCTCTGAACCACGATTAGCCTCAGTTTCATACTATATTCCACATAATGACAGAACTCAACATCTTCCTTATATATATTTTACAACTCTTAAATCATATTACTAAAACAAAGCAATTTTGAACACCTCATTCCCATAAAATCATATTCACAATAGACAAAAGCATATATTGTTAAGATCCAATAAATTATTTTACCAAATTAGAACATTCGATAGTTCCACACTAAGTTTTGATTTATTACGCTTTTTTGCTGGTAAACCTTGAGAATGAGACTTCCAAAAATGTTTGGAACAAAGCGGTTTTTATTTTGCTAATCGATTTCTAGCTTGGCTGTGAAATTTATAATTAATTTTTGTCGCCTTTCGTTTCTCCACTACTTTACTCTGCTCTACATTTCACGTTCATTAATGTCGATTTGGTATAGATCATTAAATAATAATTAGTAACGATTGTAAAAGTATGGTTAATGCAGTGTTGCCAGATTTTCTCTAGGTGAATAGCGGGATTTTTAAAGATTACAAGTGAAAAAGCGAGATTCAGAGAGAGAGAACAAAAGAAATATGAGGATTTAATTTATTATTTTTCTATTTATTTGAATTTTTAAATAAAGTTTTCAATCGTGATAATTGATAAATATCAATATAAAATATTTTTTAATGGAAAAACGTCACTATGTTTAACAATAGGTATTGTTTTGGTTTACCATTTGAAGGCTAAGGCAGTTAAGTCTTCTGAATAATTATACCTAACTTACGAATATATTTACTTATATTTTTATAAAATTATTAGTAACTAAATAAAAATATTTTATAATAAAATATATTTCTCACAGTGCGTGGAATAATCCGCTAAAAGCGGAACTATGCATGTTCCGTTCGGGACTCTTAATTTTTGACCTAATAACCGGGACGTCGCGCCAAAATCAGGACTTCTTTCAACGCTGGGTTAGTGTGAAAAAAAAACTGTAAATATACATAATGAAATATATATTTTTTAAATTAATTCTTATGAACTCATAATAATTTTGTCGTTTATCTTTCCATATGAAAAGAAAATAATGTAGGCTAATTATTTCAGATTATGTTCTCCTTTAATTTAAAATACTTCCATTTCTCACTTTCTGTCGAAGTTTTGAAGTATTGCGTGTTGATTGGCGGAACTCTACGCTGCGCTTTGCCTCGTCACCAGAGCGAGGGAATTTAAAATATTAGTATAAATATTTCTATATTCCGTCGCAATCATATAACCAGAGGGATAACCAGAGGGACCCTAGTTTTAAGACACTCCGTTCCTCTTTTTCCGCCGAATTCTGGAGGCATACGCTTCGCTTCACCTCGACACTCGAATGGGAATTGAACCCACAACCCTACTTGCTACTATTATCTTTTTAAAAAAACAATTTTAAAAACCATGAAAGCGAAGTATGCAAAGTCAGAACAGAAAACTAGTAAAAGAATCTCATATATTTACACAATATGTCGTTTCGTATGTAGGTCTTTGAAATATAAAGCAGATCGGTCGACGTTTTTATAGCGCCAGAGAGATATGCGAGAATACTACTGACCAACTGACCGACAGGTCGTTAAATAGGGCTTGTAAAACCTGGTCGATTAATGTATGAAGAACTGTTATTTTACTTTTAGGTTTATAGGGTTCCGTACCTCAGAAGGTGAACGGAACCCTTATAGGATCACTTTGTTGTCTGTATGTACGTCTGTGAAGAGTCTTGTCTGGAGATAAGATTTTGCTTATTTTTTTTATGAAATTTACCGCAAAATGAAAACCTATAGGGTATTTCTCGTGGATCTTGAAGACCTTGCAAGTTTTTTTGTATTATAATATACAACTTGCAATAAAGAAAAAAAATCGATAAATGAAAATTTATTACATATTTCATAGAAAAAAAAAACATTATAAATTATATTTGTAGTTAACTTCATACAAAATGGGTGCATATAGGAGTATCCGCAAAGTTAAGTTTACCAACTTTTATGAATTGGACTTCCTGATGACCAACAATTCTTAAGTTGGTATGGTAGCCTCGATGGGCGAGCCCGACTAGCACTCAACTGGTTTTTTTTTAATTGTAAAAAAAATTAAAATAACATACATTTTTAAGTCGGTCACTTCTCCGACTTGATGCGTTAAATTGTTTTTAATTGAGAATTTCTCAAATATAATATATAGATATACAGCGCCACCTATCTGGAACGATTGGGAACTCACATCCACATAGTAAGTACATAACAAAAATTATTTATATTAATAGTGTACTGAATTTATAATATTTTAAAAAGTATCATATTATTAATAAGTGTATAATTATTATATATATATATATATATATATATATATATATATATAAATATATAAATAAAAATAATAATAAAACATGCACAGCGATTTTTCTATGTAATAAACTGACGAAAATATACTTATTTAGAAATAAGAATTTCTATATAAATATTTTTCCTTCCTAAGTGTGAATTTTTTTTTTATATAAATCAATATTATTAATTTTATTTATCAAAAATATATCTAAATAGAAATAAATTGTTGTAGCATTCTTTATATTTTTTTTGATGGAACATCAATCATCGTTCCTAATGATAATAACAAAAATTACAAAAAAAAAAAAAACAAAAAAGAATAGAAAAAAAGACAAAAACGATAAAAAAGGACGGCATGTGTATAATAACATCCCTGGTGGGGATCGAACCCACGACCTTTGGATTAGAAGTCCAACGCGCTATCCTCTGCGCCACAGGGACGACGAGAAGATGTTCTAAAATGTGTAATAGTTGCTTTTTTATTTTTAAGTGTTATTCTACACTTAGGAAAAATAAAGTAGGAACATGTTTAGAGAACGTAGAGAAGGAATAAATAATTTTGAAGGATTTCAACCCGCGGCCTCTTCGTATTGCATTTAAGCAATTAAATAAATACAAATTTGTTTATAAGCGTGATGGTGGGTTCCCTTGTCACTCGTAGGAATGAATTATTTCATTCCCTTATTTTGGTAATAGACAAAGCGAGACATTGAGTTCCGCCACCCAACACAGTGTCTTAATAGTCGAGCGGAGAGAGGAGAACTAAGTGTCTTGACACTAGGTGTTCTCTGCCTACCCTGCGGTATATGTGGGGAGTGGCGGAAAAGCTAAAAAACGAAGTAGGTGCACGTAATGTAGCTACCAAAATTTTTTTACGATGGTAAAAGAATCATAGTGCTTGTTCTTCTTATCAGAGCGAGAAGAAGAAGATAAACATTTCCCCTAAGTGGAAATCGAACTGTGATCCGCCAAGACGGCCTTAAATACACTTTAATAGCAAAAAATCGTTCAAATGCGTATGAGACTCGCGCACTGAGGGTTCCGTACCAATTTAAGGACAGGAAGTATAACTTACGCTTTTACGTTGGAAAACTTGAGTTAGCGTATGCATGGACTCATTATATATGAAATAAACTACAGTTATAAGATTAAAATATATTTCCATTTTTCGGATTTTTAATATGAATTTCAACTTAATACCTCAAGATAAATGGTCTTGACAGACAGACAGACCGACAACAAAATGAAAATCGTATCTATAAAAATCCGACCCGGTTTTTTCCTTTTGAGGTACGGAACCCAAAAAAACATTTTTATTAATAATTTTTTTTATAACTATTACTATTAATTTTTAATATATTTATTTAGAATCAATACTTAGCTCTACATTTTACCTACACAGCTGTGGACCACATTATTTAATTATTTATTCATATATTTATTTTTTACTCGTAATGGGTAAAGAATTTTAATATAATTGTTTATTTGTATTTTGTATCTGTTGTACTATAATATATAGTAAAGTATATAGTAGCATCTTTCTAAGTTTAACTTTTATTTTTAGTGTAAATTATATAGTGGCAGTTAAGAAGTATCGAACTGTAAGGATGGTTGTGAGTTTGATTTCGGAGAAACATAATTTATATCTATATAAAATATGTTATTTTAATGTTTTTAATTTAGATAATAGACAAGATAATAATGAGGCCAGTTGCGGGGCACAAAGTCTGACTATAAAATAGACTGGTTTTGGGTTCGATCCCCACTTGAGGAAATGAAATTTATATTTAAATGTATATTTTCAGTTCTTCGCCCTGAATTCGGCGGAAAGTGGGGAACGGTGTGTCTTGACACTAAGTTCCCTTTGCTGACCTTGCTGCGTTGCGAGATACAGCATGAAACTGAGAAAAGATAATCATTTATCACTACGTTTCTTACATTGCCATTTCGATTTGCATAAAATCGAGCCTTAGTCGCTTTAAATCAGACGAAATCAATCTTCTATAGTTCAAGTACAGTATAAATTGCTCGTCCGTAAGCACACATGAGTCACCACAAGAAGGTTACTTTATATAGCTTACAGCTGAGTCTTACCACCCAGCTAGTAGGCTATTAGTAAATATTAATATTCGATATACCATAAAATTAAGGCCAGTCGTGGCGCACACGCGCGCAGGGTAGGCAGAGGGAACCTAGTGTTAAGACACTCCGTTCCCTACTTTCTGTCGAATTCTAGAGCAATTGCATGTTGAGTGGCAGAACTCAACGCCGCGCTTAACCTCGACACCAGAGCGAAGAACTGCAAATATAAATTTAAGTAAATATTTCATCTCCTCAAGTGGGGATCGAACCCACAACCAGTCACACCTTGTGCCGCTGCGCCACGACTGGCCTTAAATCTATGTTACTAGAATTTATAATAAAACTATATTTCTAAACAAAATACCCAAATCTATGTTGATATTATCTGTAAAGTTATTCAGAGTGTGTGACCTACATTTTGTCACAATGCTTTTGTGTTTTATAGTTTTTCAAAATTGTTGTAACAAGTGTGAAGAAAGTGTCATATTGTTGTTTAAATAAGGAAATACGCTTACATAATAAATAAGTCGTTCAATAATTAAGAAGGAATTATAAAAAAATATGGTAGTAAAAAAATTAAATTAAATCAACTTCACGCTGTATCCCGCACTCAGCAGAATAGCGGGGCAGGGTAGGTAGAGGGAACCTAGTGTTAAGACACTCCGTTTCCCAGTTTTCGCCGTACTCGACGCCGCGCTTTGCCTCAACACCAGAGCGAAGAAATGAAATGAAAATAAATAAATATTTAATTTCCTCGACTGGGGATCAAAACCATGACCAGTCGATTTTAAAGTCACACTTTGTGCCTTTGCGCCACGACTGGCTGGTAGTAAAATATAAGTATTAAATCTTTTAATAATCAAGTGGCCGACGTGGCGCAGGGGCACAAGCGTACGTATTAATGGGTAATCGAGTATCTCAACATTAAGTTCCCAGATCCCCTATGCTAAAATGTAATACTGTAGCTTTGATAAAACCCCTTAATGGCATGTATTGTGGCGCAAACGAGCAGAATCTCATATGCATTCATATGCCATAGGTGCAGGTTCAATCTTCACTTGAAGTAATTTGGAGTTGAGTTCCGTCTGAGAATTCTGACACTAGGTTTTTTTAATATTTTGCTAGGTATAATAAAACAAGCTAAGCATAAAAATTAATAAAAATACAGTCGAATTGATAACCTCCTTTTTATCGTCGGTTAAAATATTCTTCCGTTTGAATCTCGCACCGTTCTCCCGCATATATTTTGGAAAATTGAAGCTACATTATAAACACAATAGTAGATGGTTACTACTGCACCCTAAGTGTTAACCAAAACAATCAAATACATTTAACAAATATCTTTTAATTGTTCTTGAAAAGGGCAATAATAAAAGGGCTAATTACCAAAACTGTACTAACATCATCATCACGAAACATACCGTAACAGTTCGGCGATGACCTTAAATATCAGTTAATGTGTATAAATAAGTATTTGGGAACCTGATTGGAGGAACCAAATGTTGCGCCACTCTTAGCTACGTACCTACAACCTGTATCTTGCATAGCAGGGTAGGCTAAGAACCTGGGAACCTATCGCTTCGTACCTAGACACTCCGTTCCCATTACGACACTTTCATTTCCCATTTCCCGCTGAATTCTGGAGGCATTGCGTGTATAAATAAAAAGTAAACATTTGTCTTTGTTAATGGATATTAATAGAAAAAAATCCGTATTCATAGGCATAAGGAAGTGTGGATTAAACCAACATTGATTTAGTAGCGATTCATTCACATCAATTAAAATCGACTTTAACGAGCCCTCTTCTTTTCCGAATAAGAAATTTATCGAATTGATTAAATTTGATTTGTGTTTTATTTCCGTAAGAGTTATGGTTATAATCGCATTAAAAAAAAGATTTTGAATGTTCTTCTTTTATCTACCACAAAGCCTTTAGAAATAAAAACTACAATTTTCATATCATTTTCTTATATGATTATTTTGAAAAATTTTATAGTAACTGTCTATAAATGCTGTTTATATATTGTTAAGTTATTTTTATTCGCTGAGCTACGCCCTCTCAACATTTTTCTCTAGCTTTACGCTGTACCTGGCATAAAGCAAAGGAACCTGACAACCTCATGTTAGTTCACTTTTTCCAGACACTTGTGTTCCCCATTTTTCACTGAATTCTTGAGCTACTGGATGTTTTGTTGTGAAGAAAATGAAAAAATATTTCGTGGGAATTGAACCCCCAACCCTCGCGTTTACACGTACATCCCGGCATCTTAAAATGCTTTATCTAAAATCATAAAGGGAATGTCTTGACAATAGCTTTCATCTGCCTACTCTGCTATACGCGAAAAAGCGTGAAAGCATAAAATATTACCGCGGCTCCTTTCACCAGAACTGCCTTCCGAGCTGGTGATGGCATCTCGCTAGATTATAAATATAGATTGTTTTATGTCGATTGAATTAAAAATGAATAAATAAATGAACCAACATAATATAATATGTAAATCTAAAAATTCTTTGTGTGAAGTCAAAATATAATTGAATACAATTAACAAACTTAAGAATGACGCTACCCATAAGTAACTAATTAGTTACGGTTATTTTAACAACCAGTTATGGTAATGAGGCCAGTCGTGGCGCAGCGGCACAAAGTGTGACTGTAAAAACGACTGGTTGTGGGTTCGATCCCCACTCGAGGAGATGAAATATTTAATTAAATTTATATTTCCATTTCTTCGCTCTGGTGTCGAGGCAAAGCGCAGCGTTGAGTTCTGCCACTCAACAAGCAATTCCTCTAGAATTCGGCAGAAAGTGGGGAACGGAGTGTCTTAACACTAGGTTCCCTCTGCCTACCCTGCTTTGTGCACAGTACAGCGTGAAGTTGATTTTAGTTACGGTTATTTTGACTTAACTATCATATAAACTATCGTTCAATGAACAAGAATAAAGAGCTATAAGAACGAGTCTAAGAGATATGCACAAAATACAAACAGGTTTATAGTATGGCGTCTGCAAATTCCTATTCTTTAGGTTAGATGACCGAAGCAAGCGTTTTGCTAGAAGCTTATTAGATATGCAAAATCTTTCGTTGTGGCACAAGCGGGCGTAAACGCGACAAGTAGTGAGTTCGACTCCCACTCGTGGAAATGAAATATTAAATAGTTTTATTTTCTCGCTCTGGAACAGAGGCAAACCGCGGCGTTGAGTTCTGCCGACCGACTTCACCCGGATCTCATAATCAGAACCTAACTAAACTTTTATCAAACTACCCTTGAAGTCTTTTGCAATAAAAAAAATCGAAATCATTTAGCGTGATATTGAGTTATTCGTCCATTTGTCGCGTACATAGTTAATGCAAATTTAATACTTATATATTTTCAATCGGTTGAATATTTATAATAATTTTGGTATCCACAGTCTGTAAGGTAAAGTAAAAGTCCGCCACTGGATTCTGCCAATATTTTCCATTTAAATTAACGGAAAATACGCAACGGAATTGAGTACAGTAAACTAATAGTCATATCGTGATTTTGTATAAAATTTAGTACGGCACAATTTAGAAAGAGGCAGTCGTGGCAAAGCGACTCATCGGTTTGACTGTACACGTGATGGTTGTGGGTTCGTTTTCCACTCGGGGCAATGAATTATTTTCGTTTTCACGCCCAAGTTCTAAGTGTTGAGCGCAGTGTTGAGTTCCGCCAATGAATACATAATATCTCGAAATTTGGGCCGAAAGAGGTGAACGGAATATCTGAATACCAGATTCCTTTTTGCCTACTAAATACGTCAAAAATTAACAAAAATCAATATATACCTATCAAATATACTTATACAATATTTCCAACAAAAACCAAACAAATGACTAACTACAATACCATTCACTACCAAGGACATCGTCTAGGAAAGTTTAATATAAAACATTATTTATAGAACGGTTAAGTGACAGGTAAAGTTCAAGGGCTAAAACTACCATTTTACTTCATACAACGCAATAAATAAAATAATAATAAAATTACGATATATTATCAAAGGCCAAGACACATATAATATGTTAAACATACAATATATATATATATATATATATATATATATATATATATATATATATATATATATATATACTAGCGGACCCGGACGCGGCTTCGCCCGCTTGAACTATACGAATGCTTATTAGATATATTTATGAAATTGTTTTTGAAAATATCTAACTAATTATAAGTAAACGTAATCATATTAAAATATTAATAAAAAAACTAAACAAAACCAGCTCCATTACTAATATCATCAAAGTAAAATAAATATTTAAAAGAATTAAAATTAAATGTGTTGTGCAATGTTTTTGCAAGTGCATGTGGTTATTTACATAATACTTAAATATATAAAAAAAAATATTATATTTTTTGTCTCTGTTTGTCTTTTTATTTCCCCGAGCTAATGTCCAGAATAACTGAACTGATTTTTAATTTCGTTCAGTGATCGATTTTACTGATTTACCCGGGAAAAATCTTTTTACACATTTTCCTTGCGCACGTATATAGATACTATATGAAATAACTAAAGTCCTTTCTACATTAAATATGATAAGTTTTGCGAGCAATATCAAATAAAATCGCAAAAAACTAAAACTATAATGTATTAAGTGTATAACA
>JAATLQ010007714.1:132458-209441 GCA_013421005.1 Heliconius erato x Heliconius himera | reverse complement strand
ATGTATTTGACATACACCTTTATTCTAAATGATTTTTAAAGATTGGTTTTTATATTATCTTATTTTTAAAAATCCTGGCTATGTAAGAAAGTTGCTACACATTATGTTTAATTATGTAATATATTATTCTATTTGATACATATATGTCACTAATAGAAATAATAATCCTTTTTGAAGTAGATATAGTATCAAGGCTTGTTTAAACTTCTATTTTGTTGGTACATATTATAGATTATAAAATTGTAATATAACTATTTAAATAATGTAGTGGAAAAGTATTTTATTATGTTTACTCTTTATCTGTGATGCTTGAGATATGTTACTATTGTTGTCTAATGACTAATAAAAATTATTTCACATGATTTAAAGTGGGTAAGGTTTATAATAATTTGTTACATTTTGTTCACACATTCTTTGTAATCATTACATATATATTATTATAGACACTTTAAATAACACAAATAGACTACATTAACAAAATAGTCTATTTAAAATTTATTAATTCTTATCATTAATTAAATTTATCATTTTGGTTGTAATATTTGTAATTATTCCTTTTGTAATCTTTTAAAATAACACAAGGTTTATAACCTACTTAGGTTAGGTTTTCAATATAACTGTAAACACAGTTTTTATTTATTTATTACATTCAATTTTGGTTTACATAACAGTTACACATAGTACAAAAAAGTAAAAAAAACATGTAAATGACTTACTGTGAATGAGGTGAGCAATTTTTTTACTACAAGGTGGATGTATTGTATATGAAAATTTTATGTATTTTTTTAATACTGTAGAGATCCTTCAGACAGATTGTTAAACTATCAGTATCCATTCAATAAAATTAATAGATAAAGTACCATAATCTAAATAGAAAGATTTCCATTAATAGAATCGCTGGTCACATACATTGATACCTTAATTTGCAATCCAGCTAAGTCTGTAGTTTGTTGTTAGTGTATTATTTTTTGTATATAACTTAAAAAAAAATGTGATTGTCTTAAATATATAGCTATAAATTATACATTCCAGTACATATTTTTTTAATGAAATGATCTACGAAAAGTATCATAATGTTTTTAGTATCTCTTATAAATTTCATGCAGATAGGATGCTAATCTCATGGTATGCAAATTAAAGTATTGATGTATAGATTTTAGAATGGGGACTTTTGACTTTTTTGTTATTGTATCTTTATTTTTGGAACAGTCACCTCTAATAGGATAGATTCTGATACTTAAAAATAATCTAAAATACCCATTTGAACCATTAATTTTTTTTACTTTTCTGAGAATTAAAGTGTGTACAAATTACTGTAAATGGATTTAAATAATTAAGTCACTGTCTCTACAAATATGTGACATGGGGTCAACTGCAGTAATTTTTGTACTTGTACAACACAGTTGCCTTTAACAGTATAACATTAAACTTAGTGCTGCAACTCGCTTTTTATACCCTCACTTCCAGCCACTGAAACAAGAAGACACCATGGCCAACAATAAAATTAAATAACTTAGATTTGAAAACTGCATAGATATGAGACACCCAATTTCTCACTGGGTTAAATTTGTAAACAAACTTAGCTCTTATTATGTACTTATATATTTCTGTTTCTGTAAATTTTTACTTTCCATTTATTTATTTTTTTTATTTACATAATGCTTTATGCTCATATTTAAGTAACAATTGTATTATTATTCATATTACAAATAATAATATTTATTGACACATATTGAGATGATGGCAACATCACAATGATTATCTTTAAAAAGATATTATTTTATCACATTTTGAGTACATATGTAAAATGTGTTATCTCTATTACTATAAAAATATTGGCACTAGTTGATTTGTTTTATGATTTTTTATTAATAATGCTAATATATCTACTAGAACAAAAAAATATTAATATTTAATATGTTCACTCTAAATTAATAATTCATTTTAAAGAAAACAAATTTAAAAATAAGTTGCGATACGTCTTCAATATGAGATTTTTAAAGAAAAATTACATAATTATCAAGTATAGTCTGTTACAAGTGCTAGTTAACTTGATACTTATCTTTTTTTTATCTCACTTCTGTATCTCCCTACAATGAGCTGAACCTTAAAAGTCGTAATTCTGCTGGAAACAGTGCATTATTATACAAATCTATTCATACATGTCCAAGTCAAGTATAACCAATATGGTGAATCACAAAATGTAAACATCTTGTATCTCACAGTACCCTTGATAATAATTCTTAATAAAAATAGCTTATCTGCTAATATGTTATTATATTACATTCAACACTTTGTGTTAGTGTAGAGAATCATTAAGGAGTGTATCTAGGGCTGCCATTTTTCTGAATATCCCTGAATTTGGACTAGTTTAGAAAGTGTCCATGGGCCGTTGGAATGAAGTTAGATGAAACCCTGGACAGATAGTGTCAGAGGAATGCCTAAACGTATGCTAGTATGTAGTTAATTTTATTATTTACAGAATCAAATAACTTCTTTGTATTGAATTTGGTGCTGAAAAAAAAAGGCTTCCTAATTATATTGTTACCAGGTTACCTCTGATAGAACAGAGTGTATTTTTATTAGGATATAATTTAATTACTTAAGTATTTCATTTGTTTTTTTATAATTTATGACAAATTTTGGTAAACCAATAGCAAAAAAAAAATGATTTAAAAAGTTAAATTAGATGATGATGATAATGAAATAATCTTTTTTTTAATATTATAAAAAACTGGAGTGTCCTGGAAAAAGAACCTTAACATCACCACATATGTTTAGGGTTTCTTAAGCTTTGTCCATCACCAGTAATTTAGATAATGGCAGCCCTAAGTGTAGCTAACAATTCAAAGTAGTTTACTTCATTGATATTGAGAGTTTTCAGTGTAATCTCATGAGCCATGTTTGTCAAAGCAAAATTGACAAGTGAATCTGACAGTGATATAGTGAATAAAATGAAAATGTTTTCTGGTCACAATTTGGAAATATTACTTTATATTAAAACTTGTTATGCATAGAAAATTGTAAGTATTTAGGTAACCTCAATTATTTTTTATGTTATTGCAACAGTTTTGATAATATGTAATAGGTTATGTGCATTATTATACATATAAATTTAGTACAATCATATTGTAACTGCAGTTTGTTTAATTGTTATGTATATATATTTAATATTTTTTTTCTATATAATCTGTGCTCATTTAGGTATAGTTTTCAATTTATTAAAAAAAATATATATATAATCTAATTAAAATAGATATTTAATATAAAACTTTAAATTGATAATTATTCTTAAGTTTGTCTGATGGAAGTGCAGCAAACTTTCACTTTTATACTCAATGCCAATAACGGTTGGGTATGATTCATTGCAGTCAATGTACACTGCCTCATTATGGTATATTACATTCTGTTTATTTTCTCCTAATATTGCAGTTGTTTTTTTTTAAATCTACTTTTTACAAAACAAATTCAATTGTTGTTATTTTTTTTGTTGATTGCACAACCTGTTATTTTACAACATATAATTATATTAATATTAATATAGTACTTACTAATCAAGTATGAAATATTTATTGTTACAGCCCTTTATAGAATGCTTTTTAAGTGACTAAAACACATAAATTAACATATATACTTAAAGATGAAATAATAGCATTGTAGTAAAAATGCTTTTACTCAATAAAGTATTGAGTGTAAAGAAATTAGCCTTTTTTCACAATTTTTTTGAGTTTAAATAAAATTAACTGAAACAGTAACAATTGTAATAAACAAAACAGTACCAATTGTAATAGTTTGTTAAATTCAATTTGAATCTAGATTCATAAATTATTTTATTATTGTTGTTATTTTACCTACATCTTTACAAATATACTTTTATATAATTGTCCAGTTATACATATTTATTAATAATTATTTATTTACAGCACATAATATTGTAACTTTCCTTAAACACAAATACAAACAGATATGCTGACACATATTTAAGATTGAGATATTCTCTCTTTCTCACATTTGCTCTACAGACCTAACCTTGAACCAATGGATGTCAGTGAACTTGCCCTGCCCAATCATGTGTCATTAGACTCGATAGCAACATTCAGCATACATATGAATATATACATACTGATATGTAATGTCAAAAGGCCCTAGTGGCTCATCGTCTGACTGTAATGTGGGTTCGATTCCCACTTGACGAAATGAATTATTTTGATTTCCAAAATAGTGTGTGGAGAACAGAGTATGTTAACACGAGGTTCTCTTTATTTACTCTGTTATATGTAGAATTCAGGATAATTGTTGAATGTTCAAAAGTATAGAGAGCATAAACATATTATTATATTCTTATGTCAATAAAAAATGTTATTTAGCTGCATTTTTGTAAGAAATGTAGTACTATTAAATAACTTTAGGTGTTTAACTTTGAATGTGGTAAACTATTTATAATATTCAAATATTCATTGCATACTTAAGTTGTAACAACAATTATTAGAATAACTTTGTTTATGGTCAACTGTTCTTTTGTTTGTTTTTGTTTATAGTACTATGAAATTCATTGTCAAGTTTAAAATTAGATGATATTAACACCAAATATTAATTTAGGACCTTAGCGCTAATATAATAGAGGGGTTTTTACTAAATTATATGCATAACATATTTTTTGGCGACCATTCTAACGTTGTGTATTCTCTAAATTCGATGTGTATAATAATGATCATATGAATTTATTGTTCAGAAATTAAATGTCTCAATGGTGGGCTGTGGAAGACTAATGGCCTATGGGTATGGAAATTTTGTGTTTTTATTTTCTTTCACAATACTAAAGGAAAAAATGTAACTAAAATATTTAAACCGACCTCGTTGACAATGTTTTTCCTTTACACTTAAGTCATTGGAGCCGAGGCTCGGCCAAAATTTTTGTTTCGTACATCGGTCGGTGTGTTACGCACAAGAAAGTGACATGCTATGCACTAATATTTCACCTGTGACAGATAGCTCTATACTATACGCTTTTGCTATGTAATCGAATGTTATAAGGGTGATTGCACACTTGCAGCGCGACTGGCGCGGTGGGTGGGCGTGGCGTTGGCGGAAGCAGCGCGATGCACACGTCGCGGCACTCCGTCACGTCGTCCTCGGGCGTCCTTATGGTGGGGCCCAACTTCCGCGTCGGCAAAAAGATCGGCTGCGGAAACTTCGGCGAATTGAGGCTCGGTGAGATGCTAATGTCCATACTTATGTTTGAAATAATAATCTATCTTTACAATTATTTTTTTTATATCCTCGTTCGTACCCTAAGGAGTAGATGGCAATGGTTATTTATACAAATGAAGATGAATGTTTACTACATTTAGATTCAGTTTCACCACTGGCCGATAAACTCCTGGATAGCCGTATCTGCCAGACTAGCAATAATTTTTGGTTTCACAGGTCTCGAATAGCAATATCTGATAGATACACATTTGACACATGCATTTAATTTTTACGTATTTATTAGTAATTTAAAAATGTAACAAATCGTATTAATTGCTAAATTTATTATCGAAAATATAAGAAACAGTTATTTTGTATTTCCATCCTGTATTTGTGAGATAGCACTAATTATTAGATAACTATCTGAAACTTTATTCGTAAACGGTGAAACCCTTAATCAAGGGTAGTATTTACAAGATATATAAGACAAATCTATATATATTTAAGACACGCGTGGGTTTTGACGTAAAAAAGTGGTATATAAAAAAAAACTACGCGATACTTAATCACGTCGTCTTCGGGCGTCCTTATGGTCGGGCCCATTCGATCTTTTTGCCGACTTCCGCTACAAAAAGATCGACTGCGGAAACTTTGACGAATTGAGGCTCGATGAGACGCTAATGTTCATACTAATGTTAAAATAAAAAAAAAACAATCTAACTTTATAATAAAAACATTTCTTATATATATTTCTCGTACTCGAAGCGCGTCAATGTCGATAGTTTACTATAAAAATGAAGGTGAACGATTGCTTATATATCCTCTGGGGTATTTACAAGATACATGTATAAGACTGACTACATTTAAGAGACACTGTGGCTTCGACGTGACAAATACGTATAGAATAAATCTGTTATAATATAAATAGTAACTTCTTCTTCTTTCTGATCTTTCTTAAGCTCTTAGATTATTACTATAATAGTTAATTATTTAAAAAAAAAAATGAATATGAACGCTGGTAATCTTATATCTGTATATTATATTATAACATATCACTTTAATCTCCATTTTCCGTCCGTATAGAATCGTATTGCCACACTTCGTCTACATAAAAACATATTAAATTATAATATTTGCCTGTCGTGGACCTTCAAGTATTATTAAATGGATATTTGATAAATTACACCGCTACATTAAAAATACTAAAAAAGCTTATACTAAAAAAAAAATCATTAATTAAAATGAGGAATGAGTGGTGCAGGGCCTAAAATATTTGACTTAGAACGCGTGACAGGTTAAGGGTTTGATTCCCAGTTGTGGAACTGAAACATTTAATTTTTTGATTTCTTCGCTCTAGTGTCGAGGCAAAGGGCGACGTGGAGTTCCGCCACTCAATATGCAATGCTTCCAGAACGCGACAAAAAATGAGAAACGGAGTGTCTTAACATTAGTTTCCCTCTTCCTATCGTACCGTGTTCAGGATACAGCAAGCACCTAAAATAATAGATCATTACAACCAAAATAGTAAACTTATTAAAATTAACAAACACACATTGATAATCAAAATCTAAGACCTTCACTCTACATGGTCGTTTAAATAATTACAAAACCTAAGCTGCACTGTATAGTACGGTCAACAAGTCGTGGCCGCCCTGAAGTTAGAAGTTTTTTGAACTTGGAAAAAAAAAATCAAAAATAAGAAACTAAAACCAAATGCGTAGCCATCGACAGCTTACTTCAGAGTGGCCACAACTTGTTGGCCGTACTATACAATTGAGGATATATAACGAACTGAGCGCAGGTGTTTCAAATGAAATCGTCGTACGAAATGCATGGCTATTATAAGCTGGGAGTGTGAACCACTTGTCGACACCCGTTTGTTACTCGATTTAAAATTTCTTGATGTCTTGCGTACGTTCATTCATTCGTTCGTTCGGTTAATTGAACAATGGCTAATGGGTTTTTAACGGTAAATTAAAAAAAAAAATAGAAAGTTTTAATTGAATGAACTTTATTTAAGTTGGTTCTTGTATTATAATTAAAATATATTTTTTTAAACAATTACTATTTTTTTTAAGGCCATCACTATAAACGTTATTGGTCGTGGGTTCGATTTCCCACTCGAGGAAATGAATTTGTTTTTTTCTTTAATTTTCCCATTATACGAAATCAAAGCGTGCGACGAAGAAAAAAAAACATATAATATTATCAATCAATTTTCACCAAAAAATAACAAATATTTATTCCAATCGTATTATTTCAAATGACATAACAACATTGTTTGATGTCATTACTGTCATTTTTTTTTATTCTGAGGTTTACAAAACAACCTTAGCCGAGTTTGGAGTCAATTGATTTAGCAATTTGTTTTTGCGTCTTTACTCTACTAAGATTCTTAAGGTTATCTTAATACAAGAGAGGCCAGACTTGGCGCAGGGGCACAAAACGTGACAGGTTGTGGGTTCGATTCCCACTCGAGGAATTAAAATATTTAATATTTCCATTTTCATTTCTCTGGTGTCGAGGCAAAGCGCGGCGTTGAGATAAAACCTCCAGAGTTCGGCGGAAAATGGGAAACGGAGTGTCGTAACACTAGGTTACACGTGACGCTAAAAAAAATGAAAATCTTAATACAAAGTTAGTTATTGCAAGGATTCGAATTACTTCGCTGTTTTAATATTATATGGAAGGTTTATTTAAAAACTTGCAAAGATCTTGAGCATTTAGAAAGCTATAGATTTCAAAAAATCGAAAATTTAAATTCAATATGTCTTTTAAATGTTACTTTCATTAAACTATATTATTACCTTATTTGGCCATTTTTTATTGTACTTATTTATTTATAATCGCATAAAGTAAGTGTGAGTGCGACGTAACGTCAACGTTATGAATCATTTCTATATATTTTTTTGTGAACGGATACTCAGAAGAATATTATTTGAGTCGAAGCTAAAATTGTTGAACTAACATTTAAATATGATAAGAATCGAAGCTAAAAATTGTTGGACTAATAATAAAATATGATAGGAATCAAAGCTAAAAATTGTTAGACTAATATTAAAATATATAGGAATCGAAGCTAAAAATTGTTAGACTAATATGTTAAAGGAATTTTTATTTTGCGTTATTTATATTGGTAGGTACGTGTGTGTGAGTCATTGACTACTTGATTATTTCCGAGTTCGATAAACTTTTGGACGTAATCGTTAGTAAAGTGATTAAATGCACTGAAATTCTTACACGCTTTCTTTTAACTGAGATAGAAGTCATTCGGAGTCGATGAAGTCTATCTTGGCTGTACTAATATATTTATGACATTTACGTAATAAGGAGAGAGAGTCTCTCTATAATTTTTTTCCTCAGCTTCACGCTGTATTTCGCATGCAGCGGTAAGCAACCATAGCCTAATGTTAAGACACTCCATTCCCCTACTTTCCGTTCAATTCTGGAGGAATTGCGTGTTGAGTGGAGGACATCAACGCGTTTGCCTCAACACCAAAGCGAAGAAATTAAAATATTACATATTTTATTTTTTTGAGTGGGAATCGAACCCACAATTAATCGTGCTTACAGTCACACGCTTGTGCCACTACGCTACGACTGACATCAATTATATTTACTTTCTATTTTGCACATGTTAAAAATATTTAAATATTTGCATATTGGTATTTACTACTTGATGCTACTAAATCGGAGAGCTTAAAGGAATAAATATATCAGTATAAATATTACCTCGAGTAAAAACTGAACCCCTAACTCTCGCGCGTCAGACACGTTTCCACTGAAAACGATTATAACTATAGCTGAGTTATTTTTGTATAAAACAAAATATTTCCTTTATTTATTGTGTGTCTATATTATGTGTTAATAGTGATGTCTTATTATATAGTGATGTGTAATTGTAACGTAAATTAAAACAATTTTATTCATCATTTGACAGTGCTAATAATAACACACATTTAAAAGTAATAATAAACAAAGTATATTATTATTGGAAATTTATTTATAAACACAGATTAAACCGTCGATATACCCACTTTGACCTTACAGTCGTAATCATCTACGCAATAAGGTTTCGTATCGCTTATATCACCTGAGACTTGTATGGCTACAACATGGGAATTGGATTTGAACCCACGTCATCTGGAAATGTCATTATATCACGCACATGTACACGTTGCCCGATAGGTTTACTTTAAAAAAAAATCAAAATTAAATCAGCTTCACGCTGTGCTCCTCATAGAGCATGGTGGGCAGAGGGAACCAAGTGTGAAGACACTCCGTTCCCCACTTCCCGCCTAATTTTTAGAGGCATTGCGTGTCGAGCCAGATTCTTGCCTCGGTGCCAAAGTAGGACATGTTAAGAAATAATAATTAATTCTCTCGAGTGGGGATCGAATCCACAACCGTCGCGTTACAAACACACCCTTGTGCCCCTGCGCCACGACGGTCTCAAGATTTACTTTGAAAAGTAACACATTGATTTGGGGCGTTTAAAATAATCCCGACCGGTGGAACGGGCGAGGTCCTCTGTTATAAGCTGCAGTTATTAAGGATGATGAGTCTGCGCATTTTTTGCGCACGCTAATTCATTTATAACCAATTTTAATTATAACTTTTTCGTTAACACTGAAAAAGTTTTATGTTTTTTCTTAGCTTTATGCTGTATTTCAGAGGTACCTTGAAAACCTAGTGTTATAACACTCCGTTTCCATTAAGACACTTCCATCCCTCCTTTTTCGAATTCAATTTCGAATTTGTCGAATTCTGATGGCATTGGCGCGTGGAACTCAACGCCGCACTTTGCCTTGTTACCAGAACTACGAATGAAAATATATTTTTTTTTTCAAGTGGGAATCGAACTCACAACCTTGTACACTTTTTTTGTCAATGACTTTTAGATATTATTATAACACATATTTTCTCTTATTCTGTTGTAATTAGCATCGAATTTATTATTCTGTAAATATAACAATATTTACAAATATTGCTATTACATACGTTAAGTTATATTATTTACGCGAACCATTGCTACGTGTTCTACAAACATTTATTTTATATTTGTCTATTATAAATATAAACAGTTTACGTTACACTTGCCCGTTTGCTTCACTAGATTCTAAACCCCGTTTTTATAAATTCCTCTCAAGTCTGAGATCGATCTTGAGATACATAGTTATAGCTTGAGATATATTGTATATATAGTCTTCATACACGCATATGTAATTTATGAATGTAAACGGCAGCTCAATATCGATCTCACATTTGAGAGCAGACTTCTAAACACAGGCCTAAGATCCGTAGACAACGACGCGCTATACGTAAATAAAGAAAATAACCCGCGTCATAATATAATTGAGAATAAAACTGTGACCTCAATGTGTGGTAGTGGGGCAGGGGTCAGATTATATCGATCCCCATTCGCGTCGTGTGACATAATTCTTTGTAACTTTATAAGATGTCATTATCATCTCATGTGAGGCTTATTTGATACAAGCTTGTTATTTTTTTTCTAGGTCAATTAATGATATTCACAGATAAAAAATTTAATCGAAATTCATTATGATTTGGGTATTTTTTTTGTATAAGTCACGCAGGGTTGTACATTATTTTGTAATTTGAAATCATTGAATCCTACTAATATTATAATATTGCGGGAGCCGAAGTGGGAACTTCAGGATTTACTAAAGCGCGGCAGATTAATTTACTGGGGGATTCCTTGTACTCGGTTAAGTACTTCGTCAGATTAAGTTAGAGTTACTTACATGCTAAATCATTTGAGAGTGGCGTAAAGAAAGGAGAGGACAACAAAGTTTTAAAAAAAACATTATCTCGACATTCTCAAGCGTGGCAATTTTTTTTTTATTTTGAAGGGAATCAACCAAGGATTACGAAAAATATGTAATCTACTGAATTCCTCAAGCCGAAGTAATAAAAATTGATCGATAAAGTTTAATGTAACAACGGGTTGCCTATATTCCTCTCCCCGTGTTTCTATTCTACTCTCACTCTTTCTATATCTATTTATCAAAAAAAATATATAATTATTTTCTTATATATATAACAATTCTACTTAAAACATACACTCTTTTATTTACGTGCTATTTCTTGAGCTTTTTAATTAATTACGATCAATGATTTATAAAAATATATAATCTCATATTATGGGGGACTTCGCTTCAGATAAAAGTCAGATTATATTTTTTCATTAACACTTTAACACTTACGTACGAACAGCTCCATCATGGAAACAATCAGATTAACATACTTACATTTTTAAGAATATGTAACACTTGGATGATATCAATGTCTAACGCACTCGAGTATGTCCATGCAACAGTTTTTTTTTAATATTTTTAAAAATCTATAGCCGCTCAAACTACTGTTCAAGAAATATGTATTATATGACTTTTTTTCTTGACTTAGATAAAGCTTCGCAACCCAATAGGTCTCTATGACGTTCGAGTAAATCCCGAGTTAGCATCGTCGGCTCCCGTACTATAAGTGTGTTTTGTGAGGATGGATGTTTGTTCTACTTTCACACAAAAACTACTGAACTAACTTAGATTAAACTTTACAGTAATATAGCTTACACATCAGAATAACATATAGTAGGCTACATTTTATGTAAAGGTTTTGTATGCAGGCGGCGACAGGTAAACAGGCGAAGCCGCGTATCTTATATATATATTTTTAACTTACTTTTATATACATGGTAGATACTTCATATGATTTAAGCAGATACGGGCCTGCCGCTTATAATTAAGACATTTGATGGGTTTCCAACTTAAACTACTTACAAATATTATTTATCCATTAAGACGTAATGGTTTTTATTGCACTACTATGTTTACAACAAGAAACTATTTTATTTAATTAGTCTAAATATTCTTTTTAGCTTTTCGCTGTATCCCTCACATAGTAAGATAGGGAGAGGAAAACTGGGAACCTAATTATATATATGTCATATTACGTTATTATAATTTAAAACCATACAAAGTATTAAAAATCTATCTTAACATTATTCTAAAAGAGTAGTAAATAACTCAAGTCAATATCATTAAAGGAATTAATATCAAAACGTGTTTTCCTTGCCAATTTCATAAAACAAGATCTAAAGAAAGAAATGTTGGTTTCAATAAGAAGCTTGATGTTGAGAGCGTTATAAATAAATATATACATATATTTCTATTTTTTATATGAATATCGAAATATGAATACATTAATCCTTAGGATTTGTAAAGAGTATGATATATTTTTAATTTACAAAGAATAAAAAATACTTTTAGATGTAAAAAAATGAGTTTAAAGTGAATTGAAATGGAATATTTGATTAGCACGTGTTTGAGTTTGAATATTGTCTAAGTGGTGGTTGAAAATGGCTCTTTTAAATGCTGCATGGATAAAAATGTTCATCTTGTTTTTTATAGGAGAATTTGAATTTATTTATCGTTGCTAAGAAAAAGAAAATGTCACCCTATAATTCTGCAATACTAATAAGAAATCATACGTAAGTCTGTAAACTTACTTATTTTATGTACTATGTATGTGTATTTAAAAATATATTTAATATACTTATATAGAGAATACATATTTGAACGAGCGGTATTTGAATCTGCACCTCTTAAAAACCGTCCATGTACTCCTATTCTTAAAATTATTTAATATATTATACTCGTATTATACATACGACTAAAGTAATATATTTAGTTAAGTAATTCTGTAGAATTCCGTCTTACAATTTATAGTTCAGGACTTAGCAGGATTAAAACCCACGCCCTTTCCGGAAGACGTCTAATCGATCTAATTAAATATGCTATAGATTGTCATATTGCTGATGATAAACTGTTGCTGTTGAAAGAATATCTAAGACAACAATAAAAGTTGTAATAACCAGCTCTGTTCATCAAATTCTTAATTTTTTTAATGTTTTGAATATAGTTTTAAACAATATATTAATTTACATTAAATTTTGTTAATTTATATTTGGTATTAGCTTGAAATGATGTAGGATTACATGCGTCACGCTGTATCCCGCACATATGTACCCGGATAGGCAGAGGGTATCTAGTGTTAAGACACTTCATTCTGTATTTTCCGCTGAATTTTAAAAGCATTGTATGTTGAGTGATGGGACTCACCGCGGCGCTTTGCCTCCACACCAAAGCGAAGAAATTAAAATATTAAATATTTAAATTCCTCGAGCAGGAAACGAAACCAATCTGCCGTTTTTCCAGTCACACTTTGTGCCTGAATGACCTCAGGATTACATGCCATAAACAATAAGAACTGTACCGTCTTTTGCAATAATTCAAACTAGCAATAATATCAATGTTTCCTTCAAGATTACATTGTAATATGAAGGCATATCGATGGTACCTATAGGTTACCTTTGTTCCATTTAATTTGTCCACTGATAAGATAGCGGACCATCGAGATTCGATAACGTGGATCTTTACGAGGAACGTTATCTCGAATCGTCAGACGCGTCACGTCATACATGTCAACCAATCGAAGGCTGAATAGCGAATATTTAAATAATTATTATATATTGCATATTAAATATTTCAAACTATTAAAATTGTAATTATTATCGGCTGCACCTTACATTAATTTCATTTTAGCATTAATTGGCGTTTTTGTGTATGATGGCGAAAATGTATTTATAATGTAATGTGAGACGGTGAGGGCAGTAAGAACCTAGTGTAATTTTATTATCCTTTTTGACATATTTTCAATACTCTGACTCCATTTTTTCGTTTATTAAAAGTAAACACATAATAAACGAAAAAAATGGAGCCAGCTATGGCGTAGCGGTTTAAGAATGCAACTGTAAATACGACAGGCTGAGAGTTCGATTCCCACAGGACAAACTAAAATATTTAATATTTTCATTTCTTCGCTCTGGTAACAAGGCAAACCGCGGCGTGGAGTTCCGCCACTAAACACGCAATGCCTCCAGAAGTCGGCGAAAAATGAGAACACAGTGTCTTAGTACTAGATTAACAGGTTCCCTCTGCCTACCCATTTACGAATGGGATATAGCGCGGAGCAAATAAAAATCACGCATGGGATGTAATAAAATGCATTTCTAGACGAATAACGCACCATTAAAATTTTAATAATTTTTATTCTTACTTAGTCTAAATAGAATAATATGTCAGTAAATTTTAATGGCGGCCATCTGTTCATTTGATTATCTTCATATATTTCATGCCAATGCCGAAATCGTTCGTAAACACTTTACAAATGATAATGAAGCGTAAGTTTCTTTAAATACCGATGTTTGTTTGCGTCATTCTCCTTTTTTTTTCAGCTCCACGCTTTACTCCTGTTGTAGCTGGGTAGGCAGAGGAATCCTAGTGTTAAGACACTCCATTCCTCACTTTCAGTCAAAATGTCAAAGTATTGGGTGTTGCGTGTCGCAATTCAACACCGCGCTTTGTCTCGACACCAGAGCGATTAAATATTTCATCTCCTCGAGTGGGAATCGAACTCACAACTTGCACCACGACTTACCTCTTCGTAATTGTGAATAGTTATATAAATGTTTTTTAATATGAATTTGTAATTTTAACCACAGTTGTTTTGTTTTGCAGGTAAAAATCTATACAACAATGAACACGTAGCGATAAAGATGGAGCCTATGAAGTCCAAGGCTCCACAATTACATCTAGAATATCGATTTTACAAACTATTAGGAACGCACGGTGAGTCTTGACTTGTAATCGATATCAAACGTTGATGTCTCGATTTGAAAATATTATATGATTTATATTAGTTTTTTAAAAGATAGTAAATTTTTGTTGTATTTTTATACTGAGACTTTAACATAGCTTAGAACATTTTAGCAAAATCCTTTTTGCAAGAAAAAATATTTACCAACAATAAGATATGGAAATTACCTCTATATATATATTTCTCTTTTCACAAAAGAAATCACAGATTCTAATAAAGAAAGATCTCAATTGTTCACAGTAGTTGTAAATACTGTATGTACACAACGCTCGTCATTGTTTACACGATACATACAGTTTGTGTACGTTCCCAGAAACATTTCATAAGAGTGTAATATTTTCGCTACTCTACTGAACAGAACATTTAGAGTACCAGGTGCACTTTTTTTTTTGATGAAAATGGTTGAAAAATAAACATAAAATTATCACTGATTTAGTGAAGATTAAAAAAAATTAAAACTATGACGTTTGAGACAGTTTTAGATTTTGTGTTGAGTTTATCTTATCTGAGAAAGATAATTGTTTATTATAGTTGTGAGCTAACATTGTCTAATAACCGACATCAAATGCCATTATTTACTTTATCGTGAAATTTAATGTGAAAGTTAAATAATATATTCTAAGTTTATTGTGTTTTAAAAATATTTCTAGTTGTAGACTTGTAGTCTCATCTTTACCTAAGTATCTTTTGTTATAAAGTAATTAATGGTGTATTATTATACTAATAGTCAATGGAGATGGTTTTCTGAAAAAAATAGATGATTCATGATGAACGATCAAATGAAAAAAATCACGTATTTTTTATGTTAAATAAGATTGTTCTAATGCCTAATATAAAAATAAATAAATCAGCTTCACGCTGTATCCCGCACACTGCAGGGTAGGCAGAGGGAACCTAGTGTTAAGACACTCCGTTCCCTTCTTGCTGCCGAAAAATAAATAATAAATAAATATAAAAATAAATAATAAATAATATTGCTCAGAGGGCATACCAAAAGTATACTACTTGGGTACTTGTGGCGGTCGCTACAACGCCATGGTCATGGAGTTGCTAGGACCCTCTTTAGAGGACCTTTTCGTACATTGCGGGAGGAGGTTCCGACTCAAGACGGTCCTTACGATCGCTTTGCAATTAGTAAGTTGACGAATACAATACAAACGCTGTACATAGTAAACTATAGCGATAGCGAATCAGCTGGTCATCATTTTGTGTTTCGTTTTTTTATGAAAAAAATTAAACTCGTACATAATAAATATGTGATTAAAATTATTTTCATAATTAATTCAACAGTTTTTTTTGTTGAATAATTTTTATTTTCATAAATAATTCAACAGCTCTTTTCGTTGTATGATTTAATTGTATAAAATTGAAATACAAAATGAGATGTCACAGGGGTGCGCTATTCCCGATTCACGCGACAAAACCTCGGAACACAACACCGCAACCGATATCGAATACGTGGTTGCCCCCATCGCGGGGACGTACTCTGGTCATGTCGTTGTTTAGCCGCCACAAGCGCTTTATTTTTCTTATTGTTTTTTTACACATTGCTCTCGCGATTCAATATCGGCTTCTGTGTTGTGTGATAAGCGGTTCGAGAGAGCAATGTTGACTAAAGTAAGTAATAAAATCTAAAAAATTTATCTCTTCCTATCTCCTCCTACCTTCTTCCCATGGACCCCATAGCTCCCTCGACGGCGGAAGGCATACCCGAAGTGTACTACTTCGGCCCGTGCGGTAAATACAATGCCTTGGTCATGGAATTGCTCGGTCCGTCGCTAGAGGACTTGTTCGATTTGTGCGGCCGTCGTTTCTCCTTAAAGACTGTGTTGATGATCGCTATGCAGCTGGTAAGTTTTTTTACTAATATTAATAGTTTGTATATTTCCCTTTGAAAGTTCAAGGGCCAGTTTCACCACTGGCTGATAAAGTGTCAGACAGCCGTATCTGCCAGATAAGCTATAATTTTTGGTTTCTCATGTCTCGAATAGCAATATGTTGTAGATACACATTTGATTGACACATGCATTTCTTTTTTGCATACTTATTTGTAATTTAAAAATGAAAGAAATCGTACGAACTGTGTCCTAATATTAATTGTTCATTAATGAGAAAGTTTATTCTTGAAAATATAAGAAATATATAGTTTTTTTGTATTTTTATCCTCTGTCTGTAAGAATGCATTAATTATTGGATTATAATCTGAAACTCTATTCGTTACCGGTGAAACTGACCCTAAAATATATTTATTATATATGTTTTAGTATAATTTTATGGAAACTTTTAATAGGGGATTTTAACATTTTCATGACACTTTTTGACCTAGTTGTAAAAGATTGTACAGTAATATAGATTTACTGTATTGAAGTTGTTTTGGCACGTATACATACATAGTACCTGCATTAAGAATGATCTCGATACTTTAGTTGGAATAGATGAATTAACATCAATTTGAGCATATCCTTGGATCGCTCATCTTATTTAGTGTTTGATCTGTTAAATACTTAAAACAGTTCACTATTCAGGCAAGAGGATTAAAAACATTTTTTTCTTATTTACAAAACTTATATCAGCTGAAGGCATTGTGTGTTGAGTGGCGGAACTCTCCGCCGCGTTTTGTCTCAACAACAGAGCGAAAAAATGGAAATATATATTTAAATAAATGTTTCATTTACTCGAGTGGCGATCGAACCCACAACCAGTCGCGTTTACAGTCACACTTTGCGCCGCTGCGCCACGACTGGCCTCAAAACACTTATAAATTGTTAATAACTATGAAACGTAATCTAGAACAATTCGTCCTGAATCACCGCAACTAAGACGCGACTAACGAGTGCCCGTCCTTTACAGTTACATCGCATCGAGTATGTCCACACGAGACATCTAATATATCGGGACGTGAAACCCGAGAATTTTTTAATAGGTAGAGCTACGAGTAAAAGAGAAAAAATCATACACATCATTGGTGAGTTATTGACGTTACTTTTGGAGGTCATTCATGTTCGTTGACGTGACGTGACACTCTTTTTTTTTATAACATTTTTATATATTTTTTTAATTTTAGCGTCCGCTCACAGTAGGGTAGGCAGAGGAAAGTTAGTGATAAGACACTCCGTTTCCCATTTTCCGACGAATACTGGAGTCGTTGCGTTTTTAGTGACGGAACTGAAGCGTAAAAATAAAAAAATATAAATCTAAATAAATATTTCATTTTCTCGAGTGGAGTCAATCCACAACCAGTATCGTTTACAGTCACACACTTGTGCCCCTGCTCTACGTCTGACCACAAGTGAACACCGCTTTAAAAATATTGAGAATGATGACTCATCTCCAATTATTTAAAGTCGGTAATCATAAATACAATTGATAGTGACGTACGGTTTATAGTAGGAGATTATTTTTTTAATTCAATGCATCATTTAGTCATATATTTAAGTTTAGATATAATAAAGTATACATATTTAAACATATAAATCTAGTAATGTAAAGAAACCTTTGGACTGTCACAGTGTAAACGTCATGGCGATCGTGACGTTTGCTATATTTTATGTATATTGTATGAAAAAATGTAGCAGCCATTTAATATGTAAGTGTGCCGCCACAAAAAGTGACCCCATACTTGAATCAACTAGTTCAATGAAACGCTTTGAATGATTAAATTCCATATGAAGTTGAAATTATATTATAATTACATTATTGCAAAATTATTATAGACTAACAACTATGTATGTACCAACAGACAAACGTGTAATACATGGTTTACGTACTGATGAGCATGTTTTTTTTTTTTATTAATTTAGTTAGACTCTACATTCGAAAAAAACGAAATCGAAACGAAATCTCATTTTAATTTGTAAAACGAATGAAAAATAATAATAAAGTTGATGAGTTTTAATGTTATTAAAATTGTAACTATTTAATGTAGTGTTTTTTTTATGTGTGTGACTAATAATATTAGTTGTAGGCTTAAATCGCATAGAGCGAAATAAAATATTAAAATAAATAAATTAGTTCACGCTGTATCCCGCACACAGCAGAGGGGTAGGTAGAAGGAACCTAGTGTTAAGACACTCCGTTCCCCACTTTCTGCCGAATTCTGGAGGCATTGCGTGTTGAGTGGCAGAACTCAACGCCGCGCTTAACCTCGACACCAGAGCGAAGAAATGGAAATATAAATTTAAGTAAATATTTCATCTCCTCGAGTGGGGATCGAACCCATAACCAGTCGGTTTGCAGTCACACCTCCTGCCGCTGCGCCACGACCGGCCTCAAAAATAAAATATTATGTTGTTAGATTGATTTCACCTTTCTACATATGATGGCTCTTAATTATTAAATATTAATTATTATTTATTTAATTAAGACTTGGTCCACTTATTAGTTACCTTTAAAAACTTACCCTATGTTAGAACATATATATTTTATTTTAAACTGTGTGCGTTTAACACATATAAATATATATACATACATAAACTGGCATACATTAACTTAAAATGAATAAAAAAGTAACTTTTAGATCCTGTCTGCTAAACTGTTAATAAATTAAAAAACAATAATATATTCAATAAATTATTTTTAGTCTAGAATATAGTATTTATTTCTATAAAAATAATTATATAATTATGCAAAATGGAGGTCAATTCGAGTAAGATAAACATATCGCCTTGAAAAGGCCCAGTTTTCGCGAATCGATAGCCACTTGGCCTTCGTAATCCCATTATGCACTGCAGACAATGTGAACAGCGACCGTTACCCTACGTCAGCTGGCTGTCGGTGCTGTTTTTTTTTAAATAATATACAAATTATACTTAAAAATGATGTCATAACTAACTAAACTTGTTTTTTTTTTTTCAATTTTTCCATATCTGATTTACATATTTATAGTTACCCTACCTATATTTTAGCTAGCGGGCTAGTTTTTTTAGCTCCTGCTGTTTATTTTTTATCTGTATTAATTTAACGAATGATCGTTAACGTATAAATTATGTAAACCTTTTTTTTTAAATAATTATTACCTAAAGACGCTAAAGTTATTAATAATAATGGCACAGAAAAAGGCCTTTATAATTAACTAAATATTAACTAAATGAAAGGCAAATTTCGTCACAATCATATGTGATAATTGATAACGCGATATTACAGTGGAGTTTACAATATGTGTCGTTGGGTAACGTGGTACATTATATACGAGTGAGGTAACACTATATGTACGATAGAGAGGTCTGCGGTTGAAATACAGTATTGGGTAGCTCTAAGCCTAAGACTTGCCTTATATTGTGTTACTGCTAATGTGTCTGTAAGCGTTTCTACGTTTTACGGATTTAATTTTGTTTCATTTTTTTTCTATAGATTTACGCTGTATCCCGTATATTGCAGGGTAGGCAGAGGGAACCTAGTGTTAAGTCACTCTTTTGCCATTAGAACACCTGTTTCCCACTTTTTTGTCGAATTCCGGAGGCATTGCGTCTTGAGTGGCGGAATTCAACGCCGTGTTTTGCCTCGTTTAGAGCAAGCAATATGTAAATAAATGTCATTTCATAGATTGGGAATCAAACACACATCCTATCGCGCTTACTTTGGCGACTCTGAAACTAATATAATGTGTAGTGTATATGAATTGACTTTTTTTATTGCTTTTGTTAGTACGTTTCGTGGAAAACAGTATGGATCTCGACACAATTATAATTTTTAGACTTTAGGTTATTTATAACGAGACACTAAGTAGCGAACACTAAAACTAGCTGCTTTGATTGTAATCATATAAAAAATTCAAATCTTTATTAGATTGTATCAAATACATGAACGCCGATAATAATAATTAACGAAAATTGACATTTATATTTAATAGATGCTTTAAAGTACTTTTGTTAAATTTTGGCCAGTTGTGACGCAGGGGCACAAGCAAGCAAATGACTGTGAACGCGGCAGGTTGTGGGTCCTCTTACATGAGGAAATGAAATATTTAATATTTACATTTCTTCGCTCTGGCAATGATGCGACTTTGAAAAAGCGGCGTTGAGTTCCTCCACTCTCAATTGTCTGAATGGGGTATGATGTATCTTAACACTAGTTTCCCAGGTTAACTCTGGTACCCCATGCCATGTGCGGGATACAGCGTGAACCTAAAAAAAGGGAACATTATTTACTTCACACTTTACAAAACTCACACAATCATAATAATAAACTACAAGTAGAACGGTCGAAACATCACCCATTACGGTCGATAGATAAAGACTGAATCATACCTTTCCAACAATAGCTGTTTCTAAGTATTCTTCAAGTTCCCTTGTTTGACCGCTTTTTGACGCGATCGCATTATCTCGGGCTGTCTACACTATAGATAAAATTTAAATGTTTCACGCGTTTTCCCGCATATAGCAGGATAACTTAGTACCTACTTACACAATTGTAAAATATACGTACCGATTCGTGACATTGCGTATTTAATGGCGGAACTCAACGTCGCACCATGCCTTGCTAAATTAAAGAAATAAAAATAATTTGTTAAATAAAAAAATCGTTTTAAATAAATGTAATAGTGTAAAAATTGAAAGGAAATTAAAATTATCTTTATTTTGTCGGATAGATATTAGGTTTTTTTGCTGTTTATATAATAAATTATCTATAGATAGATAAAATTTAAATTTTTGTTGGATGAGACTTCCAATATACGTTAATAAACCTACTAGGTTGACTGGTTGTATCAAGTAATATTAATATGTATATTAAATGATTAATCGAAATTCGAATTATACTTTATATTATAGAAAATAATATATTTGGTGTGAATTTTAGATACAGAAAAAAAACAATCTATCTTAATATTAATTTAAAAGAACACTTTTTTACATGTAACAATGAGCCTAAAGAATAAAAAAAATCAATGAATTCATATATTTATTTATTAAAGTTATGTTTTTTTTTACTTGTGCATTTACGTGATTATATATATGGCCTATTGTGGCGCGGGGGCACAATGTGTGAATGTAAGCGCGACTGGTTGTGGGTTCGATCCCCTCTCGAGGAAACGAAATATTTATTTAAATTTATATTTCAATTTCTTCGCCCTGGTGTCGAAGCAAGCCGCGGCGTTGAATTCTGATGTATGCGGGATACAACGTGAAGCTGGTTGATTTATTTATTTTTATTTATGTGATTTTTCCCACAGATTTCGGTTTGGCCAAAGAATATATAGACTTAGAGACAAACAAACATATCCCGTACCGGGAGCACAAGTCACTCACGGGGACTGCGAGATACATGTCAATAAATACACATTTAGGAAAAGGTAAGTATAATGTACAAGCTAATGTTGTGCTTATTATATTTATTAAATATTTTGTTTTTTTTATTTTCGCTTTTATGAGTGTTGGTGGAAAGAACATAGAACATTATAACGCCATGTTTCTGATTCTATATGCAATATCTTATTTCATTTTAATATTAATGCTTTAATAATGACAGTAAAATAATAAGGAGATATTGTTTTAATTTTTCCATTTAAAGAATGCAAATGAAGAGGTGTATCGTTATAGTGTATGAGATTTAAAGAGGTCCCCCGAAAGGCAATCGAACCCACGACCGTCGTATATATACCTTAAAAACACTTTCCAGCTCGACTTGGTGTAATATTATTGTGGTATATTATCTAATAATGACCTCATTTGCTAATCGTTTTAAAATTTTATATTATATTATTTAAAATTTCTAGTATTACAATATAGTGTTTTAAATTGTATGTTTTTTAACGTTACGTTAATGCGTTGAGATGACGAAACTAATTTCTAAGCATATTTTTCTTAGTGAAAATTAATTACTGTAACGGTTTTATTATTATTTTTTTGAAGCCCATTATTTCAATGACTCACGTAATATTTTTGCTTAATTGTAATTTTATGTGATATTTAGTTTTATAAGACTAATATTTTTTCCCCTCGTGATTCATAGTTTTATTTAAAAATGCTTGAAGATATTTAAATATTTCAATTTGGATGAACTTCTAAAAGTCTAAATTTAGTCGAAATTTAAACTATTTTATTTAATTTTCATATTGAAAACGTTAAATTATTAATTATGAAGATATTTGTGATTGTCAAAATCCTGACGTTTCGAACAGTTGAAGTACCCGTGACCTAGAACTATTGCAAAGTTTTAGAAATGTATAATACTAAAATATACATTGAAATATACAATTAATACGGTTGAAGAGTTTTGTTTCGCAAAAATTCTTATTAAAACCATTTTATTCCAGAACAATCTAGACGCGACGACCTGGAAGCTCTGGGGCATATGTTTATGTATTTTTTACGTGGTTCCTTACCCTGGCAGGGTTTAAAAGCTGATACACTTAAAGAACGATACCAAAAAATTGGAGATACCAAACGAGCTACTCCTATAGAGGTAATTGTATTAGATATGTAGTAGGTACGGTCGACAAGTCGTGGCCGCTTTGAAGCTGGAGATTGTGGTGCACATTCAATTTTAGGATTTTTTCCATGGTTTTGTTTATCCACTACCCGACTGTACAATGCGCAAACGTTCAGAAAAATTAACGGCAGGACGGCCAAAACTCGCCTACCGTATTGTAATTTAAGAAAATATGTAATAAATAATCCTTTTATCAGTAATTAGATTAAGAAAAAAATTAATTAAATTAGCTTCACGCTGTATCCCGCACACAGCAGGGTAGGCAGAGGGAACCTAGTGTTAAGACACTCCGTTCCCCACTTTCTGCCGAATTCTGGAGGCATTGCGTGTTGAGTGGCAGAACTCAATGCCGCGCTTAACCTCGACACCAGAACGAAGAAATGGAAATATAAATTTAAGTAAATATTTCATCTCCTCGAGTGGGGATCGAACCCACAACCAGTCGGTTTTGCAGTCACACTTTGTGCCACTGCGCCACGACCGGCATCTAATTAGATTAACATATCATTATCTAATTAAAGTATTTTTTACAGCTTCACACTGTATTTCGCATATAGGGTAGGCAGAGGTGACCTTGGGTAAACTCTGTTCTCCACTTTCCTCTGAATTTTTGGGGCATTGTTTGTTGAGTGGAGAAACTCAACCGCACTTTGCTTTTGTACCAGAAGAAATTAAAATAGTACTAAATAATAATTCATTTCCCCGAATGGGAATCAAACCCACAATGGTTACGTTTATGCTCATTATGCCTAACATAACAAATATTTCTATAAATAATATTAGTAAAAAATCCATTGATACTTGTTTATTAAATTTGGTGTATTGCGTACGATGTGTTGTGAATATTGATAGCTATTTAAGGAAATGTCACCTTGCCTATAGTTAGGTACTTATTATGAAATCTTGCTTTTAAAGCGACGGTTAGTTATATTTTTAATGAATTTGTGTAATAAAAAATGTTTGTAATTGTGTAATGCTATAGTTATTTAGAAATAACAAGTTCACGTGGTTGCAGGTGCTGTGCGAGGGCCACCCCGAGGAGCTGGCCACGTACCTGCGCTACGTGCGGCGCCTGGACTTCTTCGAGACGCCCGACTACGAGCAGCTGCGGCGCATGTTCCGCGACCTGTTCGAGCGCCGCGGCTACGTCGACGACGGGGACTTCGACTGGACCGGCAAGACCATGGTACGTGCCACATAAACTCCTCAACTCTATAATTACTATTGATTTCCTACTTATAGGTTTTCTTTACTATTAGATGTTACATTAGTATTTGCTTGAATGTTGCCTCTATGCTTGTTACGTTTGATATTTTTGTATTTTTTCAAAAAAAATTGTCCTATATCTTTCTACAAATTTTAAATGCCCTCCGAAGTTGTAACAAAAATATTAACAAAAAACTTTACTATGCATGAAATATAGAAATTTGTGTAGTTTTATACACAATTCCTCCTGAATTTGACGGAAAGTGGGGAACGAAAATGTCTTAAAGAGAACGGAGTGTCTTAATATTGGGTTCCCAGTTTCCTTATGAAGCTAAAAAAATCAGTTTGATCTATGTAATTTCATGACGTCATTTAACTATAATTTTTCCACCACGTAATAGGTGATGAGTTAACACGGTTGAAGACTTACTTAGAAGATCTGAAGATCGCTTAAAAATAGACCTAGAAACATTATTCAAATAATCTAACGAATAAAAAATATATTTATATGTTTGTATGTAAAATTACATTTAAATAGTATTTACATTTGTTATATAGAAGAAACTTTTTTTTTATTTAATGAAATAATAAAACAGAAATGAGTCCAACTTATAGTTTAAAAATATAATATTGAAATTGAAAAGATTATTGTAAATATTGTTTATATTTTTTTTTGTTATAAATAATTTGATTAATAAAAATACAATATTGAATTATGTTTGGATAAAAATCATAACTTTGTTCCTACATTCATTGGAGTGATCATCTGTGTTTGCATCAATGCCTTATTCAAACACACGAGTGCTTATTTAGGAAACGTATAAAAATTTGAACGTAGCGGGACTCGAACCCGCGCCTCCTGGAAGGGTTCCGACCAGGGTTCGAGTCCCGCTACCCTGGTCGGTTTCCAAGAGGCGCGGGTTCGAGTCCCGCTACGTTCAAATTTTTATACGTTTCCTAAATAAATATTTTTCTTTCCTAATTGTGAAATAACACTTTAAAAAATGTTTAAAAAATATTCGAGTGCTTACATTAACTGCTTAAATTAACGCTTTTTTTAAACCTTTTAAACGCTAGTTTAACCTTTTTTTAAAACCTTTAACACAAATTTAATTTGTATCACAATTCTTTTGGTTAAATTCTTAATTGCTAGATGTTGTAACTTATTATTGTTGTTATTAATAAAGCTATTTCGTGAATTTCTGTTTTTTGTGTAGTTTTTTTTTTTATTGATTTAAATTTTTTTATGTTAAAATTCATAAATTGTGATGTTTTTTTTTCTCAATTTAAATTTTGACATTATAACATTCGTTCAGCATGTTTTTTAAACGGTTTTTGCTTACAAAAAAAATGTTTTTTATACATGCATGTTATATATATGTTGCACGCATACAGCCCGCAAATATGCATGTGATGCGAATATTGCGTAACGCGCCGCCATCCAATATCGTTAGAAATAAATCCGATAAGGTTAGTACTATATATATATATAAATGTAAATAGAGAATGTGTATGTATGTACGTATGTGTACTTACGTCACTAAAACCATTAGTTTGATATTCAATTAGCTTTAGCTAAATCTTTTTGTTTAAATAGTTGATGTATTAATTGGGCTTCTTTCGCAAATCAGTTGAGAATGTTCTAGATTTTTTTTTTTATTTTAATTGATATTTTTTTTATTGTTATTTTATTGTAATTCATTATTTATCACCATATAGAACTTAAGAAATAAGATATTCATTTAGATTATAATAATGCTAGGTCTGTTACTTCGTTGATGTTAGCCTACACATGTATATGATATTCAAAATCATTTTGATTTCTGTGCTATTATAATATTCAAACTGCTGGAATTTCTTAAATCAGTTTTTAATTTTGTAGTACATTTCATCATTTACATAGAAAATCATATAAAGAAACATTTTCAATGATTGTGTTGTTTAATTCTTATCATCGTTTCTAGTAGCATATTTATTTTAAATTTTAAATATATTTTTTTATATATATTATTATAATTAAATGTATAAATATTTCTAATTCCAGTCTACACCCGTTGGCTCTATACAAACTGGTCACGAGATTGTCGTGTCACCCAACCGTGACAGACATCAGCCCTTCCACAAGGTAAATATTTGATAATTTTTGAATAACATACTTTTTAATACTTTTGAAAACATAGTATAAATATATTGTAAGATTGGAAACTTTAGAATCCTCGACTTATAAAGAAATTTATGATTAATAAAAGATATCTTCTTTTTTTATTATTAATTCTCTGCATTCTTTATTAGGTATACTATGTAGATTAAAAATAAAAAATATTTTAAAGTGGGATAGTTGCGCTGTAGTGAACGCGTCTGTTATTGGGTTCTATTCTCACTCAAAGGAATATATTATTTTTATTGTCTCGCTCTGGTATCAAGACATAGGGGCCCTATGTCTTGATATTGAATTCCTCAACATAATCAAAGACAATGTCTTGAAAATTGGTAAGCGCTTAGGAAACGGTGTCTTAATACTAAGTTTCCTCTACCCTAGAAGGGTATGCGGGATACAGCGATAATACTAATAAAAATAAATTATTTCAACTTTAACGTTTCACTCGACGGTATTAAGGCATAAGTAGAAATCAATGTAGATTTATTTTTGACATTTAGAAAGCCAAGGCTTCTGTCCTTTAATTGGATTAAGGTCTTTGTGTATGTATAATGCTATAGAAGGTGAAGGTTATTAGTTACAACAGATGTGAAGCAACATATTAGAATATTTTTTTCTAGCTTCACGCTGTATTCTGTATATGCCAGAGTAAGCAGAAAGAACCTAATGTTAAAATATTGCGCCCTAAGCACCACTCAATATTCGAGACATTTAGGAAGGAGAACCCACAATCTGCCGCGTTTACAGCCAGACATTTTGCTGTTTTTGAGATAGAATAAATATTCACTTCCGGTTATGTTTATTGAGTAATTAAATAACAATATAAGGTAGTAATATATTTTATAACTGCCACTAATATAGCACGCGTAGTACCGAAATCACGTTTAATCACATTTAATTATTTTTATTAAATTGTTATAAAAAAAGGCTTTGGTATGATTTTTTTCTTATTTGCAAATATTTTCTTTTGAATATGGCCAGTGTTTTCACTACTTTCTATTATTTTGGGGAATGGCGCTTGTTTTTTTATTTCTTTTTCCTTAAAAAAAACTATTTTATTCGTTTTACTTTGAACATTTTATCTTTATATTATGTCATCGCCGTGCATTGTGATTCTTAATTCCGAATTTAATACTGTCGTATTTGGCAGTAATAAGTAATACAATAACATCAATTTTCATCATAATTTCGTAAATTGGTTTATATTCTCTAGTATATAAAATAAAACAAAAGTGAATTTTATATTCTATTTTTATTACATTTTCTAATGGTGAAAAAATGTACATAGCAAGAAAACAAAAAATGGTTTTAACAGGTTTGCACTCTAAGCTACTTTAAGATATGGCACTTGCATTTAAGTAGACACATTTCTAGTATAAACTCAAGCAAATTGTACAGGATCTATTTTTTTTTTATTTTGCTTTCTGTATCAAATTAAAATATTTTTCAAGAGAACAAAAAAAAAGAATATCTAATGCACGGCGGCGATATATATCTATCTATAAAAATATTAAGAAACAAAGAAACTATTGAAAAAAATGGCCGACTCATATAATTTGTTTGTCGGTGCAGGATGATTTGTGTGATTATATGATTGGTTTGGTTGAGGACGATGAGGCGGCGCTTATATCCGGAGAGGTTTGACACACAACACTGCTGGCAAAGTGGCCTAACTGTATTAAATCAATTTTAAAATTAAAATTTACTTACTGATTATTAATATTACATATACAGTGTAACCTGGTTAAGTGGGTCCTAGATAAATGAGAAATAACTATTAATAAGGTTTCCAATGAGGTCTCTGCACCTTTGTTTGTCGTTGAATTACCTCTAATAATGGGACTTTTTGGACTGATTTAAATGAGATTTGATTTCTAGGATTTTTTCTGTGTTTAAATTTAATTCTCTGTGAAAGTGAGACGTGTTATCGTCTTAGGTTTTGATATGTTTGTTTACAAATAAATTTATATGTAAGCTTGGGTGGGGGCCTCTAAATAATACAACTATCATTTTAAAACTTGTCTTATTGGAAGAGTGGATGAATGAAAACCTATTAAAATTGTACAAATCTTAGGTTAATCAGGCTTCACTGTATTTTGTATCATAACTTTAAATCAAATTTTGTAATTTTACCAATAAAGAAAATATTAGTTATACCACTTAGCACAGACAGCTTTTTAATATATGTTGTTTGACGTTTGATCCAATAGTTTGCTTTCCCAAGCTCAAATCTCTCCATACTCACATGTCAATAGCATTTCGATACATAATACGAGAGAGAGAGTATGTTACAAGTATTAGATATTGTACTGTAATATTTATTTCATTTTCATGTATTATTTAGTCACAATATACATTTTTTTTAACGTATGTTTTATATTTTTAATATAACATAAAGCATTTACATTTTTTTATGTATATTTTATATATTTTAATATAATATAAAGTAGTTTCATTTATTACTTAATTTCTAACCACCCAGTAGCTTTCAACGCCAGTACCGTCTGTGTCAGAGTGTGATTTATGTAAAATAACACTACTCACTTATTGTTTTAACATTACTGCTTTTTATATAACAACGTCAAAAGTTATTAGTACTGTACATATTTTTCATACATAAGTATTTCATAATACCTGTAAAAGAATTATTCTGTAGTTCTTTTTTTTTATTTATTTATTTATATCTTCAGCCACTGCGCCAGTCGTGGCGCAGGGGCACAAAGTGTGACTGTATAACCGACTGGTTGCGGGTTCGATCCCCACTCCAGGAGATGAAATATTTATTTGCTTAAATTTATATTTCCATTTCTTCGCTCTGGTGTCGAGGCAAAGCGCGCCGTTGAGTTCCGCCACTCAACACGCAATGCCTCCAGAATCCGGCAGAAAGTGGGGAACGGAGTGTCTTAACACTAGCCTTCTGCCTACCCTGCTCTATGCGGGATACAGCGTGAAGCTGATTTTTATATCTTCTTCATTAAATAGTATGCTAAAAGTCATAGTATTTAAATCTTAGCTTAAGCCAATTTCTATATCAAACTGTACAAGGTCAATCTTATTTTGATTTATTTTAAGTAAATCGTTACGCATGACTTGAAATTTTATACTTTAATTGGTTTATTTAGGTAACCTAACTACCTGTTTTTATAGTATTGAGAGAATTACTATTTATATAAATGTTTGTTTATTATCAAATGTAATAATAGTAAAAATTTGTTACATGAATAATAATTAATAATAATATTAATTTATTAATTAAAAATTATGATTTTAATTTAAATGACTTGTAGATACAAGAAGTTTCAATCCCGCAGAGTCCTCGATTTTACCCATCTTAACAGCTTGATAACAGCTTATGAACTATTGACCTCGCCCAAGAGGCGCGGGTTGGAATCAAGCTACGTTAAAATTTTTATAAGTTTTCTAAAAATATATATTTTTCTTTATTACTAGATATTGTAAATCAAATTTTCCAGGGCGCCGTAAAAGACACGGGCACAGGCGGCACGGCGAACACGGCGAACTGGCCGCACAGTGGCAAGGCGACCCCCCTCGCCACCGGCCACCTGACGCCGGCCGACCGACATGGATCTGTACAGGTGGGTTGAGAGGGTTGTAGGTTCCATTTTTTAAATTTGTAATGGATTTGTTTTTGATCGGTCGGCATTGTTATATTGTAACGGTTTTTATAATTTAATTGGAAATTATTCTTCAATTTGTTAATATTGATATGGTTAGTATTAGGTTCGAATTCTCTTGTGTTTTATTTTAAGTCTTTAGTTTGACAACTATATGAATTGGAAATGACATATTGTATACATTTTTTGTTATTTGGATACTTAAAAGTTACACTTAATTTGATATTTTTTGAGAATATTATTTTTAAATAAAATTTTTAAATTTATAAAATATCGGAAATTTTATTACAAATGGGGGATGGAATGAAAAATACTGCTATATTTAACCCTATGATAGAATTTATGCTATATATTATAATATGAATATTGAAATAATACAAAAAAAATATAAGATATGTAAGATATAGATTTGATACTGGGTTCAAATCAATAAATCCGCATGGTAGCCAAACTCTATTTAACATTTCCACAGTAGTGGAAGTGGAGCGGAATTTATTTTATATACAGTACAAGAACAATTATTTAAATTTAATTTTAGTGCAACGTTGTAATAATACACTTAAACACACACGAGGCCATATTCAAAAAGTTATTATAAATAATAACATAATACGACATACATTTTTGCTAAGAGCATGGCGATCTATTAAGTTAACGTTCGATATTATTATGCATGACAAATATCTTTATTTTTTCTTTTCGCCCATTATTTGTCTATGATATGTGAATGTACGTACACTGTTGTATTTATTTTTTAGCTGTTGAAGAATAAGCATTTTCGGTATGTGAAATTTCCCGGGTCGGTGTCGACGGTCAGTTTGAACATTTTGCGGCAACATTTGTGTGTTTGCATGTCGCTTTGTTTGATGCTAAAGCATAATATTGACTTTATCTTTTGATTGGGACTGGATGTATTTAGAGCATTTGTTTGGTTATTAGAACACAATGTGTAACAAAATGTTTATGAATCGAGTATAAATTTGTCTTATTTAAAAAATATCTGATTCTTAGTGTAATTTGGGCAACGTTGTGTTTTGATGGACAATCGGGGAGATTGATTATTTTTCCGCTTTGGTAGACAAAGTTGCGGCGTTGAGTTTCGCCACTCAGTGGCTCGAATTTGGGCAGAAACTGGAGGACGGATTGTTTTGACACTAGATTCTAGAGCAACTTGCCTAGACAAGGCAACATAAGGCACGTAAAGATAGAAAAAAATGTAACGATTATAATTTTTTTATTCAAAATTTATATTCCATGTCAAATTCAATTTATTAATTTAATTTATTATCTTATATTTCAAATAAGGAAAAGTTATATTCAATGCTACCAATAATATGCTATTCGAAACAGTAATGAATCGTACCAGCTTTAAATGTGACACAAGCCAAAAAATCCGTAATAAATTTTTGAAAAAGCTTACTTAATATTTAGATATTTTTTAGAATTTTCCGGTTTTAAAGTAAATGCTTAAATAACATTGTCGTTAGTGTGCTATGGATGTCGCTTGGTCATAGCTAATTTGATGTTCAAGTGAAGCCAATTTCTGAACAATGGTAACGCTTAATAAACCCCCTAAAAGCCTTAATTGTTTTGTATGTGTTGAAACTGAATCTAAATGTTATTTGGATTTTGTTGAATATTGTTAGAATTTGCTTGGTTTTAAAATTAATTTGTCGATTTTAAATAAGAAGTGGATAGGTAGCTATTAAATAAATATATACATATTTTTTTAACCTAGTTGTTATTAAAAATACAACGAATTAAGACTGAGCAATAGCTCTAGCAAAAACACATTAACTATGATAAAAAGGAATGTATAAAGAAAGTTATATTTAATTAAAAAATATTATTACACACACTAACATTCAAAATTTTAAAAAACGACTTATCTATATTTGTACAGTGTTACTCACACACAGAAAAGGGAAATGTATTAAACATAGTACCTAGCGGGACTCCAACCCGCGACTATTAGAAACTGTCCAAGCTTTGGCGATTTCTAAATGTAGTTGAGAATTAATTATTATCCAACATAACTGGAGGACATGGATGTGTTTTAATCGATTTTGATTTTATTTCGATTTTGATAATCATCAAAATCAAATCGGTTGTTTAGTTGATCAGCACTACTTTAATCTTTTGGTCGGTTGATCAGCATTCGGATTATCGACCCTTTTCCTTTCCTTTAATTTGAAAAGTGAGAAAAAATTTAGAAATAAACATTATTTCTTTCATAAACTTAGGTGGTAAGCTCAACGAACGGCGAGCTGGGCGCGGACGACCCCACGGCGGGCCACAGCAACACGCCGATCACGCAGCACCACGAGGTGGACGTGGTCGACGACACCAAGTCAGTGTTTCAACTGTATGCATTGGTTTCTTTTTTTTTATTATTTATATTTTAATTTTAGTCTTTTTTTTTTGTAGTCGGTAGCTTTACGTGGTAATTGTTGTTGCTTGTTTGTGGGTAAGAATAATTTGATTTTATGTACGTACGTGTATGTGTGAAGTGGTGAACATCTCTATGAACTTTGCTAAATGTGGGAGTACTATGTTGAGCTGATATGATTGTTATTAGTTATTATTTTAAGACAGCCGTGGCATGTGTTTACATGTACACGTGACGTATGTAGGTTCGATTCCCACTTATATAAATAAGTCATTTTAATTTCAATTAAATGTATCAAGACAAAACCTGGTGTTCAGTTTTGCCACTTAACACGCAATGTCTCGAAAATTGAGTGGTATATAAAGAACAGAGTTTCTACAATAGCTTAAGCTTTATCTTTTTACCCTGCTATATGCGGGATACAGCGTGAAGATGAGAAAAAATATTCTTTATTTTCGGGTAGGTGTTAATTGTGTCAGTTGTGTTGGGTAATTTTAGATATGGGATAGTGGAGAAAAGTAAAATGTTAAGTTTATAAAACACTAGCAAACCACTCGCGGCTTCGCCTGTTGAAGGTTGTCATTATATTATAGGCTAATTATAAATATTATTATAATATTAAAGAGAAATAGAAACCCATTTATGTATTGCTCTACAAATTTTACCCAAAGCGACTGAATTACCAAACAGAATTAATCTATAAGTAAGTAAGAACATTTAATGGTTTATACTCTTTGTTTTGAAATAATATAGGATTGTCTTTATAATATGTATAATTGTAATAATTATGTAGGCTTTGGGTGGTACGCTTTTATTGTTCTAAACTCTTAATAATTATTTTTAATTCATATTTATCCTAAATATCTTACTTGGATAGTATCAAATAAATATAAATATATATCATATTAATTTTAGCCAAATTATTTAGAATAATAAAAAGTTTATTTAAAATATTAATGTTAAGTACATTCAGGCCGGTCGTGGCGCAGCGTCACGAGGTGTGACTGCAAAACCGACTGGTTGTGGGTTCGATCCCCACTCGAGGAGATGAAATATTTACTTAAATTTATATTTCCATTTCTTCGCTCTGGTGTCGAGGTTAAACGCGGCGTTGAGTTCTGCCACTCAACACGCAATGCCTCCAGAATTCGGCAGAAAGTGGGGAACGGAGTGTCTTAACACTAGGTTCCCTCTGCCTACCCTGCTGTGTGCGGGATACAGCGTGAAGCTAATTTAATTATTTTTTTTAAGTATATTCAATGTCTTTGTTTTTTAAATTATCTTCAAATTGATTTTCATACATAATTTATTCCGAATTTCTTCCTATAAACGCAATTTGGTAAATAATTAAAACTATAACTATTTTAATAAGTACATAACTGAATATTTTAAACCGCAAGCAGACTATAAAAAATCATCATGCAGACAATCCGTCTATTCCAGATGTTGCTGTTTCTTCAAACGCAAAAAGAAGAAGTGTGCGACGCGCGCGTACAAGTGACGCGACGCCTGACCCCAGCCGCGCCCCTAGCACCCCCACACACCCCCCGTCACCCCCGAACACCCCCACTCACCCCAAGACACCCCCCGGACCGTATACTGTTGAACTGTCAGCTCCATGATGCTTACTATATGGATTGTTTAGGGTTGTCAACTTTGAACAAGAATATATAGCAAATCGATAACTATTGGTATGAATTCTCGATTTACAACATTTTTATTCTTCTTTTTGTTAATTGTTACACGCAAAGCAGAATTAAAGATAGTAATTTATACTTTGATATATTGTCTTTGTACGCTTTATAAAAGAAAATGCAGTGTACGTTCTATATAACATCTCTTGATTTTATGACAAGCACGAGAAGCGTTAATACAATTTTAGTTGGTTTGCCTTGTTTTCCATACTATGTTGTATAACATCACCGTAACTGTCAATTACTAAACAACAATCGGCACCGGAGAAACGATCTCTCGTGTAGACTAGTTTTAATATTTCAAAAAGTATAACGTAGAAATACATATTATATGTATTAAAGAATTTAGTCATTATTTTGATAATTGAAAATATATTTTATGTTAATTTAAAAACCCACCATAATCACACTCGATGATGTCATAAAATACACATTCCTTACAGTATCGTTATATAGAAATTACACTGATATTTGTATATTTTGCAAAATATTAAATATATTTTTTTTAGCTTTACGCTGTATCCCGCATATTGTAAAGCAGGTGGAGAGAACCTAGTGTGAGAGACTCCGTTCCCCACGCGCCGCCCAATATTTGAGACATTGCGTGTTGAGTGGCGGAACTCAATGCTGCGCTTTGTCTTATTACTAGAGCGAGAAAATGATAATAATTATTTTCAATAAGACACTGTGCCGATGAATATTTTGCAAAATTAATTATTACGACGTATAAAAAAATATAAAAAGTATATAAACAAAAAATATTCGTATAGTTGACAACCCTAAAGTGATTTAATCCGAACTAAAACAAAGTTATTTGTTACGAAATATATCCAGAACGAGACGGTAATTGAAATTGTTGATGTAAATTAAATAAATAATATGGTTTTTTTTCAAAATTTTTCAAGTTGAGATGTTTGTCAAAAAGGAAATTAATGTCAATTGGTCAATTTTCAAATATTTTATAGTATAGTTCAAATTTTGCACTAACATTGTTAATCTGTAGGTATTGTTAATATTAAAACGAAGAAAAAAAATTAATAATTAATATTAAAGGGTTTCTAAGTTTTTTTTTGTTTTTATAGGATTTAATTAGTTTTTAAATGTTTGGTTGCGCTTTCTATAAATTTTCAGTTATACACTAGAGTGATATTAAATTTCTTTTGCAAATTATCTCAACTGATAATATAATTTTTATTATAACGTCAAATTTAAAATATTGCATGATAATTATAAGTTTTGATTCTATAGAAGTTATATAGATACAAAATAATCTAATATGTGATCGATTTTCATAGAGAATTCCATGCTTTTTTTTTACAAGAATTGCAATATTTTAAATTTGACTTATAAATTGTGGTTTGTTGATAAAAAAAAACTTATATCCTGACATTTAAATATTAAATACCAATAATTTTTAGAAATACTATATATGTAAATTGAATGAATACATGTTTCTTTATTATATATTAACATTATATTATAATTATATGCAATAAATCAGGGATGTTGCGGATGTTATATTAAAATTATTTCGGATCATCCGTTAGTTTCGGATAATTTTGTTTATGGATATAAGATGTTTGAGGAATGTAATGAATAAGTTCCCAATTCGATCGACGGCCATAACCGTTTAAGAGTCCCGCAGGGGACGCCCTCTCAAGCAGCGACGTAGTGTTCATGACTTCTCAGGGACAGACTACCCTCTTCCCTCCTCACAGTGTTGCTGAAAAAGCTAACAGTATTAATTAACTTCAATTCAGAAAATAAAAATAATCTGTAAATTTTATTATGAAAATTATTCGAAATACTTTTTTTTTTTGTTGATATTGCTCTGATTTGTAAATAATGTGTTATCGATAATTGTTTATCACATTTTTTTTCCATCCAAGAACTTGTCCTCCATATCTAAAATTATCCGAAATTTATATCAGAACCGGATACGGATACAAATAGTTTTTTTTTTTCAGTTATTCGTATATCCGATAGTTTCGGTTACGGTTACGGAGCTCCATAACATCCCTGCAATAAATATGTGCTTTGTATTATTTATATATGGCCCAATTTAATTTTACATTTATTATTGCAATAAAACAATGAAAATTACATATGAGTATGAAAATAAACTGTGTAAAGATAAAAATAAAATGGTTACTTTTATCTTTTAACATAAGACTAAAGTGTTTTTATCTTTTTATTTCGTTTAAACTACTCTATGTAGAGATCTCACACACAATTTGACATATTTTGCTATAATTTTTTTATAAATATATATATTTAATTTGGTATGAATTCATTCAATCAGGCAGCTAAATAAAAATATTTTGATTGTGGCTTACGCTTAAAAACCATAAATATAGAAAATTATCCATAAACAAAACTTTACGTCCAAACATAATGTACAATAACCGAAAAAATATTAATTGATATACGATTATTTTGTATGAAAAAAAAAATCCTATTTTTTTTTTATTGTGAGTAAAAATAGTCGATACAATATTCGCAAGACGCCTAATCGATATATAAAGTGACTAACTAGTATACAAAATATTGTGTTATTACTGAGATTCTAGAATATTCCATATCATATATGATACAGTATTGGGAAATATCGTTACAATTACTATTTTACACTCTCAATAGTGATTGTGAACGTATTGATTCTTGAATGGCGAAAAACAATTTAAAAACAAAAGATTATTTAATAAAGTTTTTCGTTTAAAATGGTTAACTGACACAGTGTCATATTTTTTTTTTACAGTAAACGTCATCATGTACATAACATTTCGAGGTGCGGTTGGTTTTCGTTTGTGTTCCCGTCCGTAGATTACGTTTCGTGTTTTAAATTTCAATTTTTTCTATTTATTTCGTCGTGAACAATCATACAACTCATTAAACATTCATTCCAGATCACTCGAGCTAATATCGATATTTATCATTCATTCATTCATTCTGAACGATTATTTTTGACCGAATGTCATTATGTTGCATTCGATTTTGATACGCTTATATTGTGACACGTGTGTTTGTCGAGATAATCGATTTAATACGTTAAATATATAAATATTTATATATAACAATAATAGTTTATACATTTTGACATTTTATATGTACCTAACAAAAAAAAATATAATTTCATTTCATGTTTCCATTTTGTAAAAATTGTTATTATTTGTGACAAGTTTAACATATCTAAAATATATAAAATATACGGAGACGAGGATATTTTAAGTAGAATAGTATATATTTAACTTATGCTACAAATTATAGCAATCTATACAAAAAGGGAAAAATAAGCTTGAAATTGTGATTTTTGTTTTGTTCTCTATGTATACAATATTAAAAAGGCTCTATATTTATAATAAAATGTTATTTTTATATATGAATATGTATATATAATATAAATGGTTAGCCACAAACGAATTCAAGTCAAAAACAATCTATCGGATCTAAGAACAAATAGTACACGATGAGCGGCCGTAGTAGTAGTAGTGTTCCCGCGTAGTTCATTATTATAGTTAATTCTGTATTTATACTATTGCGTTACGTTACGTTTCGTAAGTAAATAATTACCATAATATAGATATCGTCAAATGTAAGTTGTGTTGTTGATGGGCGACGCGCCAGAACGCGGCCGCCGCTATATTCATATTCTAGTTATAATTTTATTTAGTCATCTTGAATAAGTTGTTTCGTGAAAGTGTCGTTTTTGGTCGTAGTGACGTCACCACGCTCCTCGTCGGTCCTAGTGTGATTCGTAAATTTTATATATTATAACGTGCAATAATTTATGTTAAACCCTCTCAGAGCGGAGAGTGGAGAGTGCGACAGGACTGATCGCAACTCGTACGTTTCAGCTGTAATGTTCTATTCAGTAGATCTTGCGTTACTAACGTTGTGACGTCGCAGGGGGTTCCCCCGCAGCCGGCGGAGACAGTGGTCGTTGGTTGATATCGAATTGTGAATAGACTGAGTACGCTTAGAGGGCTCCCGCGGTCGCTTGTTAGTGTATAAATTGTACAGCTTAGACGCGTTTGTATACTTTTGCTTGGAAACGGAGTGAAGAGAGCGGAGATTTGATTTTTGAGAGGAGAGACGCGGCGGCGATCATTGCTATAGTGCATGGCCGCATCTTTCGCCCCCCAAACAAGGAATTGGAGCTGTTTTTTTTTTTTAAATAAACATCTTGTGTCGTTTTCAAATGTTTAGAGAACCTTCTGAATGCTACTATTTAAGTGAAAACTGGACGTTCTCATTCTGGATGAGTTTTTGGTGTAATATCGTGAACAATGGTAATTTCCCCTCGCCGATACGATACTTACTGTACACGTGGCAGTATATCTAACCGAATGTTATAAACGTAAGTCTTAAAGTTAATACATAGCTGTACCTAATTGTTAATTTCTATTTGCTAGATAGAATAATCAAATTAGAATTGGAAGTTGAAATTCAAAGTCAAATTGTGTGATCTCTTAACGCGATGATTTTACGTGATTTGTGAACGAGTTACGGTGTGTTGCCAGGACCGCAAGCGGTGTTAAACTACAATTTGCATATGTTAATATGTACAGTTACGTGTATTGGATTGTATTCATGGTTTCCTAAGTTCTCAGTTTTATGGTTTTCTATTTTTTTAAATTAGAAATGTAGTTTATTGCTGCCTGGCAACACTGATGGCGCTGGCGATGCATCGCACGGGACGAGAAGGCATTTCGACAGCTTCATATTATCACAATAAACGTTTCAAAGCATTTTATTGTTTCAATTTGAACACTGAAGCGGTGGAACGTTTGTATTTATTGTATGTGTCGCGACGACGAGCGTATATAACTTGTGTAGTTAATTTATAATTTTAAAAGTTCTCGCTTACTAAGTAAGTCACGTCCCGACGGCCGTTATAGTTATTAACTTTATGTATTATAATACATGATGCTTTCGAAAATGAATTGAAACCTTATAGTTAAGTACCCGTATAAATAAAATATTCATTATCATATATAGAAAACAGTTGTCAATGTTTTTTTTTTTTATTTTTCTGTAACATACATTTGCGTACGCAATTTGACTTATATTCAGTTAAGGTCACAACCTGTTTTCAAAAATACGAAAATATTTGTTAACTCATAATTAAATAAAGCTTATTATAAGATATTTGTTTTATTCATTGTTTTAAGTATTTCGATATATAGTTTTTCAATTATATTCAATTTATTGAATAAAACCCTACAGTCCTCCTCCAGAATTTGGCGGAAAGTGGGAAACGGAGTGTCTTAACACTAGACTCCTCTGCCTACCCTGTTGCGAGTGGGATACAGCGTGAAGCTGATTTATTTTTTTATTTTTGTAAAATAAGTAAGCATGAGACAACCTAGTAACAACTATTTCAAATTTGATAGTATTCAACCTTATATTCGGGAGAAAGTTTGAAATGGAGTGTCTCAACAAGCTAACAAGTTCTCTGCTTACCTGATTACTATGTACGGGATACAGTATGAACCTAATAAAATCTAAACCTTTCACTATATACATATGTATGTTTAATAAGTATCATTGTCACAAATAATTAAATATGTATTTGTTTAAAATTGATTTAAAAAAAAATAAGTCCCGCTGAGTTTCTTGCGCCGGTTCTTCTCAGGTCTGAGGCATTAACTTTAGAGACCTGGTGGTAAATTATTTGACGTTCAAAAAATGAAGCATGTAACTTCTTATTTTGAATAAAATTATTTGAATTTTAATAGTATTTTTAGAGTATTAGATTACTCATTATTTTAAAACAATATATAAGATGTATATTTTTATTCACAATAATAGCTCTAATTGGTCTAATTTTCATATAAAATGTTTACACAATAAAACGATATTGGATTTAATTTAAATAATATTTTGCATATATTCATAAATTTTGCTCTAAAAAAATCCTGTGCTCATGACTATGTTATGTTAATGGGGGCTTTGGTACATGTCAGAGAGAGTCAACGACTTTGAGAACCATTGGCGTTTGGAATTTAACTGTTGGTGCGCTACCGAAAACCTCTCTCGTTACTGTAACAAAAGAGACCGTATGGGAAAATTATTCTTTACATAAATTACTTATTTAGTATATTTTTTTGTGACAAAGAAGTTTAATTTACAATTTATTTAATGCCTTATTTTAGGGTACAAATCCTAAAGCTAAAATGCCATTTAGTGCAGCAAAAATACAGAGACGTTTTAGAGAACGGTTAAATAACAATCCTGAGAGTTGACGAAGAGATAAAAAAGAGGCAATGGGAACGACATAAGTTGAAAAACGAAAAACAATTAGTTGAAGAGAAAAGTTCTATGGAAATGAGATTATGGCGCAAAAGATGGTAGAAAAATGATAAAAAATGTAAAATGCAATTACATCGCCACTACCAAACACTCCTAAATTGTTCACATCTCCATCATTAATCTCATCATTTTATAACGCCAGCTTATTTTTTATCAGAAATTACTTCAAAAAGTTTTTCCTATCAACTCCAAGATTATCAATTTTAATATCAGTTTTTTCAACTTCAAAGACTCCACTTCTAAATAGATTTTCTTCTGCAACCTCTTCATCAAGTAAAGCAAAGGACTAAGAAAAGTAAAAAAATACAAGTCAAAAGTATACGGGAGAGACGAAGAGGATCGATGCCGTAGTCATATGCCACCTACTGCAGCAAAACAGATTCATTGTAATAATAAAATGTAATTAAAGTAGCGACGACCACGACTATACTTTAAACATATCTCTAACAGTATACAATATACAAAATACGTGTAAGTTATTTATTTAATAATCGGTAAATTTTTAATAGTTTGTACAAAATAATTTCAGCGGCAACTATTTTCTTATTACGTACTATTTAGAGCGTGTTTTAATAGTCGGCTTTCAGTTTTTTCTTTTTATTTAATTTATATTGGAGTTATGTAAATTCGTGTTAGGTACACTTATTATGCAGAGCATACCTAATGTGGCAGTTAAGATTTTATTGTTTCATCTTGTATTTAACTAGTTTAGAATTCATTTTATAAATACTTTCAATTATCAGATGATTGGAAGCGAAGCCGTGAGCAACAGCTAATAATGTTTACATATTTGAAATGTGCAAAGAATGCTCTTTCATTTGATACCACACACGACACTGTAGAGATTTTTTTAGTTCTTTACTCTAAGTCCAATAGATGGCGCTGCAGTCAATTTCGCCGTAGTCGGGTAAAAATTGCCACACGATTTATGATTACATAAAAATTAAATATCTTACGTGGACTATGAAGACGTGGTGGTGGTGGAGATTATTAAAGCCTGATACCGTTAGAAGGGAACATCGTGTAGGTATAGTTCCAATTAAAACTAATAAATATTTTCGGGAAATAAAAAAAATAAAAAACATCTATTCATATTAAAACTTAAAGCCTTCGCTCGATATCGATCGAGCGAAGGCCTTCGATCGTTGACTACACAACAAATTTCAATTTATTATTTAATTTTATGTTGATTCTATTTTAGACATCATTTAAAAAAGAGAGAATTTTATGAAGCTAGACGTGGCGTAGGAGCACAAGCGTAGGACTGTAGATGAGGGAATGAAAATTTAATATTTTTATTTTCCCGCTCTTGTAACGGGACAAACAGCGGCGTTAAGTTTCGTCATTCAACACAAAACATCTACACAATTCGAAAGAAAGTGGGGAACGGAAGTGCCATAATAGGACGGAGTGCCTTAACATTTCTCAGGTTCCCTCTACCCTTATTATTGTTTTTTCCCTTAATCTTATTTTTTTATAATCTTTGCTGTTACTTATGTTCACCATCAGGTCAGCTTTTACATTCTCATGTGGTTTTGCTTCCTTATTTAGAGACAGCAATAAATGTATATGCCAGCTCCTATTCGCACTTGAGTGGTCTCTATTTATAGACTTGCAGCCTGCAGCAATTGTCCGTTCACATTGAGCACTGTCTTTCCAAGCAATATTTTTTCAAAGTGCACAAAAAAACTTATTTTGGTTTACGGCACAATACTTGCGCGATCATGCGGAGGAAATGATCTAATTCATGCCATACCGTCCTTCCAGGCTTGAAGCCTCCCAGATTTTGACGCACATTTACTATATCCACGTTAATCAAACTTATAGACCTATAGCTAGAGCAGTCAATCTGTGAACCGGAATCTTTATACAAAGTCACCATGATTACATTTCACTGGCCCTGTTTTTCAGCATTAGTTGCATAAAACTTTTAATAAGTCCCAAACGCGTGGCTTATCTTATTCTATCCCGCCCCGAACACGGAGTGTTGGGTTGCGATCCCCAATGCTTTGCCAATTGCATGCGTCGCACGAGAATACCATCACACGAGCGGGGTGGCGTTAGTGCTTTCCAACATTGTGGTAACTTGTGGTGGTCGTGGTTAAAATTTTGCAGGCCTTGAAGTGGAAGGATTAGTGTATTTGGATTTGTGTTAGATATAAAATTGTTTGTGTAATAAATATTACGAATTTAAAATTAGTCTTTTTATTCGTAAACTAATGGGGCTCCCACTCCATGCGTACTCCGGGGCACTACTAATACAATTATTTTTTTTTAGAATAGCTTATTACATGCATGAGGTCGTGTTAACGCGCCGGTTGTAGGTTCGCAACTCAGTCATTTCCTCGTTATGGTAACTTTTTTTGCCACTAAACAAATACACAAAAAATGCCTAAAAATTCGGCGGAAAGTTGCAAAAGGAAATGTATTTATAGGAATCTTAAAACTAGGAACCCAGTTACCTATCCTCCTGTTATATACGCGAGAAAAAAAAACAAAAGATTTAAATGGAAGCCATTGGGTACGCGAGATGAAATTGGAAATGTAGATATGAAACTTGTTATTACTATCACTTGTAAAGACACAGATTATTTTAATATATTGAAAAATGCATTTAATATGAGAATAATGCAGAAGGTACTTGGCTATATTAACTTTATGCATTGTTTTAAGCATTTAATACACGAAAAAAGAAGGTAATTCATATAAACACCAATATTCTGTCACAGTTTATTTCAAATAACAATTGTATTTTAATACAACATTTCATGATTCGACACAATTCTAACTTACGTAATAAAACCTTAATCATATTTTCATTAAGTCTAGACATACAATAAATCCTTATTTTTAGATATTTTATAAAAGTAACACTGAAGATCAGTTATTTAATATTATTTACTTACAATAATTGCACCAAGTCGAAAAGTAAGAAAATGCTTCAAAACTTACAAAGACATGCCGATTTCATAAAATCTAATAAAATCCATCATCAATATATTAATTTTGATTAAAAATAAATATAAAACGTATTATGTTCTGAATTACTTACAACTAAGTAATACTTAACCTAATTAAATCACGATCTCTCATTTTTCCTATCGTCATTTTATTTAAAAAAAAACGACAATCACAAAAAAAAACGGTGTCAATAATTGATGACAAAATATATTATGGAATTTCTTGAAAATGGTAAATATAAAATCCATTATTTTATAGCCTTCGTTAAATATATCAATATCTAAATAATATTTTCAACAATATTTATTATATATAAAAGGCATATTTAAAAGTAAATCTAATAAAAACGGAACCTCCACACTCCACCTTAAGCTTAATACAAGAAATAATTTCATTGAAAATAGAAAATAAAGAAAATATTTGTATAAAATTATATTAAAAATAAAATAAAAAAAATCTGACAGGAATAGCCATACTATAACAGTAATTGAAAAGTTTAACTAGACTGAACTAAGACTCATTCACCAATCCACAGTTCGTAGGCTTTAAAGTGACTTTAGTTTTGGTCAACTGATCTAAATCTCTTTCATCAATATGTAATCTGTTGATTTTAAAGTTCAAGTTAGTCTTGGTCAAGTATAGTGAACTAAACTAAACTAAAACTCGTTCAGGGAGCCGTTGACAACAAAAGTCTTGACTTCAGTAAAATTATTATTAGTCAAGGCGGCGTCATCGACCTCCTCCAGCAGTATGTTCTCCCGACCGACAGGCACTGGCAGCTGCAACAATCCCTTGAAATGTCCTTCCATATTGTCATCGTGTTCTATAGTGACGGCCGCCATTTTATCGTGATATCGGCCATGTTTGACGACGGGCGCCATGTTGTCCTGATAGCGAGCATGTTTGACGACGGGCAAGTAGTCATGTCCGTCGTCGAGATCGAACTGTATGTCCTTCGTCGGTCTGTCGGGGGGCCACGTGTCGTCTATGGGGGGGTCGACGTATGTGGGGGCGTTGGGGGTTGTGGGAGTCTGGGGTAGGGGGGAGGGGTAGTCGTGGTCGGGGGGAGCACGGTTGAACGTGATGAGTTCGTCCATTGCGAACTCCCCGTCGTCTATGACGGTCTCGTCGAGGGAGATTTCTGGAAACAAATGAAACTTGTTATAGTATGTTTTTGTGACTTTTATATGTCTGTGGCACTTATTAGATAGAGTAAATAAAGAAAAACTAAATAAGTTATTCCAGCTAGAGAAGACCATGTTTAGCTTATTTTACCCTATTATGCATAATTGTATAAAATGATATAAAATATATTTTTTATTGTTTTTATATTTTTTCTCTATATAAAATATTTCTTTTAAGGAACAGTCCAAACTTTTGTGTATGTTTCTCAAACTATGGTTGCCCTTTCATTTTCTGTAGTAGGCTCTACTTTATTACAATTTTAATCTACATATTATTTTCAAGATCTTCAATAGAAAAAGAAAAAAAACAATATTCAATAAATACATATTCATATCATAAAAATCCGTACAAAAATTAATTAAGATAAAGATTAAACCGCAGCGTTCAGCGTCACGCTCCGCCGCCATTCTACTTTCATCTACGTAACTGAAACTGTTACACTCGTTATATAAAATTATAGTTACCATTCACAATTATACACAAAAAGACCATTTTTTTTAAAGATTCTATTTACTTTTAGATTGCTAAAAGTTCACGAAAAATGTAACAAAAAGTCATTATAAAACTTTGTTGTTACGATAAATTTGTTAAGCAACAAATAAGAAAAATCGATCGATTTTGTAAAATAAGTTTATTTGTTTCCATTCCTAATAGATATAATGATTTAATAAAATTGGCCGCAGTGGCGCGTCAGCAATGCGTTTGACTGTAAACGAGAAGATTATGTGTTCGATTCCTACTCGCGGGAATTACTTATTTTAATTTCATATACTCTGCTTTGTCTTAATAAGTAAATTTCCCCACTCTACTCGTAAAAAAAATCTCAAAAATTGAGCGACTCTTGAGGAACAGAGTGTCCTAACATTAAATTCCCCCAGCCTACCCTGCCTTATCCCGCATACAGAATAGATCTTAAATAAAATAAATAGAAAAAATCAAATGAAACTCACTATTACTGGCAGAAAGCAGTGCCCTCGTGATAGCTGGTGACGTAGACCGTTCGGGTGCCTTCGCCCTCACCTCCTCCCTCATCGAGGGCAGAGCGACCAGCGCCACTGACAGTAGAAGGACTAACAGACAGGTGGCCGGTTGAGCTTTACCACCGGATGACGTCACGCCTGTGAGAACATTCTGGAACAAATGAAAAACAAGAAACTGCTTAGTATGCCATGGATATAATGTGAAGGTGTCGTTGCAGGGTGAGGTCAGAGCAGTGCCGAGGACCTAAACTTAGGCTTAAGACTCTTTAAATGTGCGTTCAAGGTCACCTCCATTGTCCGAGCTCACCTCGGTCAATGGTAAAAATGACCATTTCCTATATATAATTCTATTATTTATTGCCGACGTGTACTACACATTTTAGAAATGAGTTTCAGACAGGACGACGACGAAATCTTTTATAGCTTAATGTAATTAAATATTTCCATCAAAAGACAAATCTAATAGTCGATAGTTTAGAAATTAAAAAAAATGCGAAAATTGAATTGTAATGAAATGAATTGAAATTTAAAATGTTTGTAATTAAAAACGAACAATCACAAACCAACCACGTCAAAAATGAGAACCTTACCCTACAAAAAAACTAATAAAAAAGTTGTTCATATAAAAAAAAAACTTATTTCTAAAGAAAACGTGGGTAATTTAATTTTTATAGCTCAAATTTAACGTCCATATATGACTAAATATAAAAATGATTCGTGCAACTTTCTAAAATAATTATGACGAATGGCGAATGAAACAAGATCGTCGACATTGACTTTTAGATTTTGGAATACATTATCATATTTCAGAATTTCGTTCAGATAGCAAAAATTAAACCTCACGTCAATTTAGTTTTATTTTAAATCATTTATTTTGATAATTTTAATCTATTTTATATGTCATCGTATATCATAATAACTTAATAAGCTTTTTAACATTGATTTTGATTGAAAATGAAAAATATTTTTAAAAATTTGATCCATGTCCATAATATGAACTTATAAAAAATCTTAAACACGAAAGTTTATGTACTCTAGGTATAAAAATAAAAAATAAAAATAAAATATACAAGATTGGAACCCACTATAGTTAAAAAATAAAATTTCATAATTACCTGTAATCTCTTCAGCTGTTGTGTTAACGACTGGTTCTGTGATTGCAGTATCCGTATCCTCCTTATGAGCGTTTGATTTTCCGCCGTGCACTGTTTAACTCTGCAAATAATGTGTTTCGTTTATTATTCACGATATTATATATAATATGTTACGGGCAATCTGTATAATCATGATATTCTATACAATACCTAGGCAATGTGTTGAATACAGTATACCTGGGACGTCCAGGCAATGAATGAAATATTATGCATATTTTTGATAATTACCAAAAAAAAGCCGCGACTCGCCTCATAAAAATGAAGAAAAATATGCCAAGCCCTTTTATCTGATATCTCACGTTAACTAGCTGTTTTAGTATCAAATTTCGTCCCCCTTTTAAGGCTATTATTTTTTAGGATTTAAATAAATGTATAGTTTTTGGATTTTTATGATTACCTATACATGCTAGGTGCTAAATTTCATAGTTCTTGGTCTACCGGAAGTACGTAAGTAATTTCAAAAAGCAGCCACATTTTTAATATAAGTAGAAATACGATTTTTCAGATAATCAAAGGACCGTGGACCTGACAATACAATTTACGGTTATAATAAGGTAAGTAGGAAATATAGGTTACAATAAGTTACTTGGTAAAATTTATGTAATATAAAAAAACTTGAAAACCGTGATAAAATGAACAATTGTTTAATTCGAGTACTTCGTTTGAATAAAAGCGCATAATTAAACGCTAAGAGCTACGATAATAAAAAATATGCATTTCAAAAACGATTCAGTACAAATAAAAAATACGAATAAAAACATATATAAAAAAGTGTAAAACTTCTACCGCAACAAGAAAGTTTTCGAATTGTTTGAAATATTACGTCAGGTTATTACATCACTTCCCGACTCCTGTCATATCTCATCTCAAAACGTATATTTCAGATAAACTTTACAAATTAAGCGGTATGAGTTTTATATATTTTGATATTTTCAATTGTATTTTGCTTTTAAATATAAAGTTCGCTTTGTTTAACATTGTTCGGCCGTCTAAAGATATTTTAGTTTTTTTTTTTTAATAATACTATACTTCTTCTTCTTAGTACTGATCCTGGCTTATCCCAGGGTTCGCCTTCCTACTCAACCTACTCAACTTTGCACGACCTTTAGCGACCTCGGTGGTTAGACCATTGGCACTAATGTCCTGCATCACGACATCCAGCCAGTGCTTTCTTGGGTCTCCGAGGGATCTCACTGAGGGACCAGGGACTGATATGGCAAAGCACTTACATCCGACATAATTCTTATGCCGGCGCATAACATGGCCAAATCATTTCAGGCGGCGTTCTTGGAGCTTATCCGCTACGTCACGGACTCCAAGACTACCTCCAATTAATGTGTTGCGGTCAGACCGCGTTACGCCGCACATCCACCTCAGCATCTTCATTTCCGTGACGTGAAGCTCCTGAGTCCAAAATAGTACTGGCCAGCATGGGCTGTCGTATAAAAGAACCACTCGAATGATGCTCTTGTATATCAGACCCTAGAGATTGGTCATTTGGCTCGGGTAGCGCTTATCCAGCTATAGACATCGTGATCGATGTCTCTAGACTTCTCCATAACGGATACAAGTACCTGAACTTAGGTCTTCGACAAAATTAGTTTAAAAACACTGTTCTCATGCGAACCCTTCCAAAGGTTCGCTTTACGCTCTAGCATCAGTCGGTTCTCGTCAATGAGTGCTATGTCATTGGCATACATCATCAACCATGGAGGCTGGTCTTGGATGTGAGCCGAGACAGTATCGAGCACTACAAGGGTTTAGTGTCGACAACAGCAGCCCTAGAGTCAGGATCGTGTTACATGACTCTGATAATCTCAATATAGGCCTCAGGGATCCCTTTGGATCGCAACGCCCGCCATATACACTGACGAGGCACATTGTCAAAGGCCTTCTGCAGATCTAAAAGGGCCCAAGCCAGGCCAGCTCACTTTTTTTCTCTGCATGCCCCAAAGTCAAAGTTCTATGGGCAAAAATGGCGCCCATCGTGCCCGATCCTGGCTGAAATGTATATTGAAATTCACAGAGAGCGTACACTCTCCGCGGAGCCTGAAATCGATGGTATAACCCATAGCTTACTTCTACATTTAGGAAATAATAATGCTTTTCCAGAAAAGTATAAAAATGTGAACATAGCAGGATTTGAACATGCACCTCTTGGAAACCGTTCAAGCGCTCTGACCGCGAAGCCTACGTTAAAAAATTCCAATACTTTAATTTAATTAAATTAAAGTCAGAAAAGTTTAGTTAACTCTGAACAAAACATTTAGCAAGTATAGGAGGAAAATGATAATATGACGCAATATTATTAAACAAGAAACCAAGTTAAGTGAATCATCTGCCAACGTGTTCGTATCGGCGTGGATTGTTTTGTATGGTGAAATGACTCAGAAGGATAAATAAGAAGGATGATGCAAAATACTTTCTTTTTAGAAAATATTTCAATCTAACATAACATAATATTTTAAAAAATGTTAAGGAAGGAGGAAAATGGGGAGCGGAATGTTTCAACACTAACCTCCGAGCCTACCTTGCTACAGAAACAGCGTGAATCAAAATATTAACAAACAAAAATTACTTTTATTAGAAAAAAAAGATAATGATATAAAAAAAAACATCTTAACTGATAACGAGATATATGATTATTTTATAATTAATTAAACGGTAGACCGTTCGTTTTATTAGTTACAACACTATTTGAAATAAAAAAATAATAACCAAAAGTATATAACAACGTTTTTTAAGATTTAAATTATTTAAGTTAAAACTAGCTATACTTTACAATGCAAATTATTACTTTGCGAACAATATACCTAATACTACCTAGTAGTAGTATCAGGTATACTAGTATACCTGATACTTTTTTAGGAACAGCCTTCTTATCACCTCCATAGCTACATTTAAATAAATTAAAAGAAGTCCTTGAATAAAAGTATATATTTAATTTCATTGAAGCGTTTAAAGTTTTGGTAGTCAAGATAAAAGATTTTTTTAAGCAAGTCATGGCGCAGGTGCCCCTGCTAGCGTGTGATTTTAAGCGCGACAGGTTGTGGGTTCGATTCCCACTCGAGGAAATTAAATATTTAGTATTTGTTCGCTCTGCTGTCAAAGCAAAGCGCGACGTTTAGTTCCGCCACTCAACACGCAATCCTTCCAGAATTCGCCAAATGGAGAACAAATTGTGTTTAGAACAGTAGGTTCTGTCTGCCTATCCTGTTGTATGCGGACAGCGTGACGCTATAAATAAATAGCGCTTAAGCTTGGGGAAGAACTGGCAAAGAATGTTACGTAAATAAAATGAGTATTAAATACATTAATATTAAATATTCTTGACAACAAGTAAGCATAAATTCCATATCAGTAATAAATGAACAAGTAAATAGGTTCAATCATTTATTAATAATTTAATATATAGCAAGGGGGAAACAAAATGTACCTAACATAATATGTCCCTGCATTCGGATTACAGTACTGTCGACGAGTCGTGGCCACTCTGAAGTTAGCTGTAAGTGGATGCGCAGATAGGATTTTTTTTATTTGTAAAATAATTTATATTATTTATCTGCGTATTTTGAGACTTAAAATGTTTAAATAATAAAATATCATCCATAACCGTAAATCATATCGGTATATCATTGTTTAAAAATATATTTTTTAAATGCAAATATAACATTTTTATATTTTTATACAAAGCAACTGATGACTGTAAACATATATGGATATGAATAATTTACTTAGTTTTTTCATTTCTTGATTCAGGCACCAAAATATAGCACGGTGTTGAGTTCCGCCCATCAACATACGTAAGCATATATAAAAAAAGAAAGAAACAACGAATTAAGCCGACTTTTACACGACGAATAACGTGATATAACGTGCAAAGTGATCTTTCTACTTTCAATAACTATAATTACAACTTTCAATAAGCCTGAAATGATCGACACAAGTGCGGACACGTGACTCGTCTGTACCGCTACGTGGGCAATTCTAATTAATATATAATTTAATATTTTCTCTATATGTTAACGTCAAACAAAAGAAAGACTTTTCTAATCTTTTTGTTCATTAAAAACTAACGCTATGTGATACAAAAGACAATGGCGATTGCATGACCTGACTGCACTCGAACAGTATTATATTCGTATTGTTTTTTGTGATAGTAATAAGAAAAGTCAGTCTCAGTAAGAAATGATTTGCAAAAAATATAACAAAAAGCTGTCTGTAGATATATTTTATATCAGTTAGCACAGTGCAGTGCAAAAAATAGGTCTTTAATAATAGGTACTGTAAAAAAAAATTCGATATCATTTATATATTTAGAGCTATGTACTTACTTTCACATTTAAGAGCCAATAACGGTTGTTACGAGTGTTACAGTTCCGTTTAAGTGTTTTAATTTATGTTCGCAAGCTTTTAATTTTTTGCGCGTTGTTTTTGCATAATTTTATTTATAAATCAAGAAAAAATATTTTTAAGGAGCAGATGGAACCTAAGAACCGAGTGTTACGACATATCCGTTCCTCACTTTTCACCGAATTCTCGAGGCATAGCATGTCGTTACCAGAGCGAAGAAATGAAAATATTAAATATTTCACGGATGGGGATCGAATCCACAACAGTCCCGTTTACATACGCACACTTAGGCTCCTGCGCCACGACGGGTATATTTCATAGGGTAACTAAAATAAAAACTTCGCGAATGTTCATTTTTAAATGTTATTTTTGTATTTTAATGTGAAATAATTGAGACACATAATTATATAACAAAATACATAACAGATTCATAGATGGCGTTAGTAGTATATACCTAACATTACATTCATTCATTCATTCATCAAAAGTATTAAATATATCTCATTATCAAAAGACTCTATAACATAATTGACTCGATTAAATGTTATTTTGATATCGATGTGCCAAATTTGGCCTGCTATAAACAATTTTTTGGTTAAAATCCGAATTTGTTTTTAGGTTTCGCAAAGAATTTTAAGATTAAAAAAAAACTATGTTCTTGCCTATCAATTTAAAACTATATACATTTTCTATCAGTACCTTTATCTATCTATCTATCTACATAAATTTAAAACGAAATGATAACAAAATTGTGTGTTAAGCACAATTTTATTGTTATCTTATCTGCGTAATAATTTCCTGTATCCATAACAATAACTGAAACGAGTCGAAGTATTCCAAATATAATAATCTGAATATATTTAATGGGCGAATGGAGAAAAGGTTTTGTTAAGAAGCTCAGTTTGTATTTAAAAATATACATAATATTTTTTTAAATAGAGACGCTATTGCAAAATGGCCTCTATAAAATAGGTATATTATATGATTTAATTATTTTGTCAATAAAGCGTATTAGTATTGTAAAATACCACCCGTATTTACGTACTTCACGCAGATTTAGCTTCAAATTAAAAAAAATACCTTATTTGTGTATCACTTAACCTAATTTTCTCACTATTTAAAATTTTGTGAAATAAAAATAACAATAACAATATTGAGAAAAAAGCCGAATCTCTATAGTGTATCAATACTTAATTAAATAAAGCTTATTTTTATCAAAATTTAGAAGCTTCTGGTGTAATATCCTTATCTTTAAGAGCATATTTTTATTATTTTCGGTTGTACTGTAGTTTTTGATCATAACGTCCTATCTGATAATTATAATAAAAAAAATATTAACCGAATGTTTGCAATTGTTACATTTCTTTAGTCCTACTTTGGTAAGTAAAAAGAAAATAAAGCCACACACAAACGAATTGTACAAGCTTGACTCGCTCGCTCTGGTAACAAGCCAAAGCGCGGCGTTGATTTCCGGCACATAACTCGCGATTTCGGCGTTATGTGGAGAACGAAGTATCTCGTCACTAGGTTCCTTATGCCTACACTACTATATGCGATATATAAAGTAAAACAAAAAGAATCTCACCTGTCTTCCAATCCGTCAACATATTCCTTCTTCCGTTTACGAGAGTCCTGCGCGGAGATTTTATTCCTAATTTTACGTCTTATCCTCTTGAGTTCCCTCTCCTCGTGTTTGGTCAGGGGATAGCTTGTAGGTAAGGTGATTCCCTCCTTTGCCAACAAGCGTCTCTCCTCAGCTGTCAGAACGAGACGGGGATAGCCGTTGCGGCCATCATTGATTTGTGTGTCTTTGTGATCGTCGTCGTCATCACTATGGTCACTGCCGGAGTAGTCTAAAAATATATATATTTTTTAATTTTTTACAAGTTACTACCTGCTAAGAGTTGTTATATTTAAGTAAATTTATATTTAAAAAATCCTTTCCTATTAACACTATTAAAACATTTAAAAAAATGCAATATATGTAGTGATTACGTCATGCAATACGCGACGTGAATCAAAACAAGAGGAAAACTAAGTTAATACTAAAATCATGAAATAGTAGTTATTAAATTATAACTGTATATAAAGTGGGAAACGGAGTGTCTTAACACTAGGTTCCCTGCTGTGTGCGGAATACAGCGTGAAGCTGAACATTATTAATAATAATAAAATACTTATATATATTTTGAGTATTTTTTTCCATATATATAACGAGTAAAATATTAGTTGAACCCGCCAACAATACAACCATGTGAATTGAATAAGTGATAAAAAGATAGTTACTATGTGTGTTCACAAACGTCCTTGCTTGAATGTCAGAGTCGGTTCAAGTAAAATGACTTTTAGCGTGTAATCATGAAAATAAATACTTATATAATACATAATTGGTGGTAGGAAGATAACATAAAAAATATAGTTTCACGCTACATCCCGCATAAAGCAGGATAGGCTCCTGCCTTCTCTGGTTCCTGATTCCTATTCCCGATTTGCGAAATATTTTCGAGACATTACGTATTCTATAGTAAAACTCAACGTCACACTATGTCTTGTTACCAGAGCGAGGAAGAAGAAGAATTAAAAATAACGAAATTCCTTAGAGGAGAAGGGAAGTGAATAACACTACTGGTTTCTCCGCCTTTCAAACAAGTGTGAACAATGCAAATAATGTATTAAACTAATTCTGTTTATCAATTGGAGAAATAAGATTTTTTTTTAACATTTTTTAAACATAAAAGAGAGAGAAATAAGCTTTTTTTCACACATATAAACGTCTAATAATCTGAGCATATTTATTCGATTATTCTTTTTCTTAAGAAGTTCAATTATTTACTAACTTCAAAGTCAATTTAGTGTAAATTATGTGTTTAAAGTTTACATAACTATATAATTAAATTGATTATTTAATATCTACAGATGTAGCGATTTCTATACTACTATAATGATAACTACTGTATAAATCGAGTTTGTCATAAATGATTTGTATAAAAGTAAATTACGCATCGTTCAGATAGAAATTTGGAAAACTATATAAAAAAAAATGTTTCCGTTAAACATCGTATAACTTTACAAGAAATATTCTTAGATTAGGTATACATATAACCGAGATGTTGTAACGCGAATTAGTATAAGAAAATTAAATAAAAATTTAGATTTTTGTTTCAGCTTCACGCTGTATCCCGCATATAACTGAGTAGGCAGAGGGAACCTAGTGTTAAGGCGGTCCGTTCTCCACTTTTCCCCAGATTTTTCGAGACATAGCCAGTTGAGTGGCGAAACTCAACGCCGATACAACCACTTGATTATGCAAAAATATCTAAAAACGTACAGGATATTGGTGTAATTGCTTCTATGTTATTCATACACTAATATATATTCTAAAAAAGAACCTAAAACGGCCTCCAACATTAAATGGGTTCAACGACCACCCAAACCCATCTCTCGTGCGACGACCGAATTTTACCGACATATTATAAATCGTTATAAACGAAAACAAATCGACACCAATCAGTTAAACTACTGCTGTGATTGTACTCTCGTTGGAGCTAACGAAATAAGAGACAAAGAATTAAATAGGCAAACAGTTTCTGTAGCTGAAATATATATTAAACAAGTGTTTTTGAGCGAAATATTATATTTGGGGTGTGATATTTTAAATCTTATGATTATGATAGTAGAGTTCAATTTTAAAGGACCCATTTTGTAACTCGATTACGTAAAAATACAATGCAATTACAACCTTATTACATTGTGATATAGCTTAAAATCAATTTCAAAATTTTTTGTATTGAATACATCGAGTATCAAAATTTCGACTTTACAGCATAGGAAACACAGTATAACTTGAGTTAGTCTCAAATGTACTTACCACAATTGTTGTTTAGTTCGTACTCGTCGCGGGCTTCGATTTTGAGATCTTGCAATTTACTTTGAGATAGGAGATTGGCCGCCGTTATCTTAATGTTCGAGGCGTTCTTCAGGTCCGCCGCGTTGATGATTTTGATGGATTTCAAGTCTTTCATATCCTTGATTGTAACTGGTAGCAGTATTGATCTCGGGTTGCCCGCCATAGGCGCTACTCTGATAACTCTACGCTGTGGCGCAACCGACTCTACCGGTTTCGAGTAAACTTTTGTTTGCGGATTAATTACTTGTATATTGGTCACTTTTAGAGGTTTCTGGGGCTGCGCCTTAACAACTAATTGAGGCTTTTGCATCGCGGAGGCTGGTAGCCTTATAGGTTTTTGAACCTTGGGTTGAACGACCGGCGCTGTTTGCGAGAGACGGCGTTTCCTACCTTTACCTAAGAAAGAGATCATCGTTCGTGTTAAACATATTAGCAATGTACATACATACATACATACGTATATACATTATATATTTAAATAACATTTTTGTATTATTATAACACATGATTTTGGTACGCGGCGAAGTGTATTCAGTTGGTTTGGTATTTAAATTATCAATGATTCATTGCATATTACAAACTCCTTTACATAGTACATCAGTATAGCACAGTTAGTTACTAAATAAAATAATCATTTCAAATTATCTTAAATGGTGTCACTTTTAAATGACTTATGGCCTATAACAGAGCATTTAATGATATAAATAAAATTACTGTATTACATAACTTCATACATGTACATAAAACCGTTTTTTTTCATGCTTCACGCTGTATCCCGCACAAAGCAGGATAGGCAGAGAGAACCTAGTGTTAGGACGCTCCGTTCCCCATTATTCGTTGGATTCTGGAGGCACTGTCTCGACACCAGAGCGAAAAACTAAATGTGAAATATTTCATTTCCTCGAGTGGGGATCGAACCCACCAGTCGTGTTTGCAATCAAACGCTTGTGCCGATGCTCCACGTTTATATACCTAGTAAAATAAATAAGAATTTTATTTTGAAAAACACCTTTTCAAGGATTTCATAGGTATTCAATAACATGTGTTTAAATATAGCAGGGCCTTGGAGTTTTCTTTATTTGTAACCATTTCGATAATACCGACAGAAATGGTTGTTTAATAGAATGTACCTATTGCGTCTTTAATATAACAATATAGGTAATAACACAATTCATAACAATATTTCAGACGAAAGTTCAAAATTTTCAACGGTAATAATTCTCTCTTGTACTGAGAGGATCAGAAAGTTTTAACAACTTAACTTTTAACATCAAAATTATACACATTTATTCAACAAATCAAATCAAATTTAGTTTTATATGAACTTAATTATTATTTTTCAAATTTCATATAATGTATCTTATTTTTTATATCAACTTAATTAAATTTTTATTATATTATAGAGAAAAGTTAAGCTTAAGTGGGATTTTAAGCGGTAATAATTCCATGCTATGGCGAGACGATCTAAAAAGTTTTTAATTTTCAAGATCAAGATTACATTGTCTTCTTTCAAGAATAGATTAGACTTGGTATTTTTTTTTTATTTTTAGTCATATTTTACGTCATTTTCATATTTTTAATGATTAACATTTAAATTTAAATAAATTTCTTTGATCGTCATTCATACAAATCAGTTAAGGAAGCTAGTAAATAATTTATACTTTCGTCTTCCTCTTTCTATATACTTTCTTTCGAAAAGTAAAATCCGAAAAATTTACAACAATCGAATAATAAATAAAAGAAATATATACTAGCGTCAGTGTACAAGAAAAAAAAGTAAAAAAAAAATCACATACCAGGGCTTTGGAATGTATTATTATTAAGGAATCCGGGCACAACATTTTGTTCGAAATCATCCATATCGAAGGTATCCTGGTCGGTGGAGCTGTTCGAGCCGTCGTTCGTATCCTGTATGATGACATCTTGGGTGTTGCACGGGCTCATTGGCTCTAAGACCGGTGTGGGTAGATCTTCATCACACGAGTTTTGTATGAGAAACGGCGACAATTGTTGCTCGAAATCGCTAAAATTATAATAATTGAATTAAGTATTGTAAATTTAGCTAAAAATATTAAAAGTTATTGAGATAAGGTATTTATATTACATTCAGGTTTCAAAATGTTAAAAATATAAGCGGTTCCCAATAAAAAATATAAAATAACTTTTGTTTTAGCTTCACACTGTATCCCCTACATAGTAGGGTAGGCAGAGAAAACTTGGGAACCTAGTGTAAACACTCCGTCTCCATTAAGACATTTCCGTTCTCCAATTTCCGCTGAATTCTGGAGGCATTGTCAGTTGAGTGGCAGAACTCAACGCCGTGTTTCGCCTCGTTACAAAAGGAAATATCTTTGAATAAGTAAAAAAAAAGCTTAATCGCGTAGTATAAAATAACTTTGTCGGAAATAAAATCGTGGCCTTAAACGAGAATAACTTGGAAGATAAAAGTTAATGTGGTCAGCGGGTTTTCCCAATAACGATTCCTACTGTATTTATTACAGTATAAAGTTCCTTATTCCATTTGAGTTGGTAGTTGATGATTCAACAAACATTTCAGATATTATCTGTGATTTTTAAGTTAATAGATATAAATTGTTAAGGAAATTTATCAGTAGAAATATTTACGGTTGTAAGAACAGTATTGTTTTTAGGTGCCTCTACGTAAGAAAAAAAGGAACGAACGATTTTTTTTAAACATTTTAAGTCCTGGCCTAAATTTTTATACATTTGAAATTATGAAAGAAGACATAAGATAAGAACTGGCTTAGTAGCCTGTAAATAAAAATATTTCGTAGCAAAATATCGTTTTCAAAAGAGATCAGGCAAACTATAATAAAATAATCTTAATCCCCACTTTAGTTATTCTCGGGAACGTCAGCGTCTTCCAGTCAGTCAACCGAAAGCAAATGAAAATTCATATACCTACAATTTGATTTACATCTGTGATACTAAATATTATTCTTTTTTCACTTTAATCCTCTCATTGAAACCATTGTGATACAATAGAGCATGTAGGAGATTGTATAATTTTATTTGAAAATGTTACTATTTCAAGTCAGTTTAGAAATAACCACCAATTATTTCATCACTCCGACTGAACTGACTGAATTTTTAGCTTTTTTTGCTCTACGCTGTTTCCCGCATGTACCAGGGTAGGTAGAGGAAGCCTAGCGTTAAGACACTCCGCTCGCCAACTTCTGCCGAATTCTGGAGGCATTGCATATTGAGTGGCAGAGCTCAATGCCGCGCTTTGCGTCGACACCAGAGCAAAAATATAATTTTAAGTATTTCAGGTCCTCGTATATAGTTCACACGCTCGTGGCCCTACAAGGCCCAAATTTTGTTTACAAAATTATAAATTTATTCTTAAGATTTAAAGAAAATAATTTAACAAAATGAATTTCATACTTAATTCCTACATTAAAAATGTCTCAATATTAAATTTTGCCTGTAGTTTTAACTCGATTGTTTAATTGAAACAAAACGATCACCTTTCGTCAAGGCTAGTTACAGAATCCCGTTGGCCGTGGAGCGAGTGTATATAATCCATAAAATGTGAAATTTATATGTTCTTACAACTTACGTGCCTTGGATGCCGGTGTTCAATACAATTATATATTGGGAAGTGAAAAATTAAACCTCCATATAATATTATTCAGTTAAGTTTTGTACTAAGAATTGTAAAATTGAAGTAGATATGACGATAAATAATATAGATAAATAGTGGCCAGTCGTGGCGCAGGGGCACAAAGTGTGACTGTAAAACTGACTGGTTGTGGGTTCGATCCCCACTCGAGGAGATGAAATTTTACTTAAATTTCCATTTCTTCGCTCTGGTGTCGAGGCTAAAGCGCGGACGTTGAGTTCTGCCACTCAACACGCAATGCCTCCTGAATTCGGTAGAAAGTGGGGAACGGAGTATCTTATCACTATTCCCTTTGCCTACCCTGCAGTGTGCGGGATACAGCGTGAAACTGATAAAATTCTTTAAAAAATATAAAATAAAAATCACAAGTATAATCGATGACACATTTGTAGTAATATAACTGTAGCATGCAAAGGCGACCTTATCACTATTAGTGATTAGATAGAATAAAATATAGAAAATTGACATTTAAGAAACGGCTGGCTGTACACGTGATGGGTATGGGTTTGATTTCTACTGAGATTGAGAGCCAGTTTATTTTAAAAATATTATCGTTTTCCTTAGTTGCTCTTACAAAATACGATGTTGGATTCTACTATCCGCCGCTAAGATGACCAGAAAGTAAAAAAAAGTGACTTATTTCTACATTTTCCCCTCTCACCTTGCATGAAGCGTGAGAACCGTAGAGATAATAAAAAAAAATATTATAAGAAAATGGTAATACACTATACAAAAGACCACGTACTAATATAAATTCCTTCGAAAACGATAAAGGAGGTTGTCAAACGTGTCTCGGAACACGTTTATCTAAAATTATCATATGATAAGTATCCTTTACGCCGTATTATATAATTTAACATAACTTTTATATAGAATTGGGGACTGTCTAAAATGGCCCCAACCGGTAATAGATGCTACTAGAAAGTAATCTACTTTTACTTTTTACATGTATAATAAAATTGATGTTTCTTAATTTCTTGTTTAAATTGAAAACTTAAAATAATAATAGCTAAGCACGTAAAGCACTGGAGGAACCATTTGTATCGAAATTATAATATTTTTTTAATTATTATTAAATACCAACTTTAGTTTTACATAGTACATGAACGTATGAAAAAGATACTATTGCAAATTTTATGGTCGAAAAAATATGTATGAAAAAAAAACACGGTCATTTTTCGGTCTGATTAAAACATAATGCAGCGTTATGTTCCGCTATCCAACGCATAAAATTATTTCTCTGTAAAAGTAGACCTCAAATGAATGTATTATTAGCCTCGCAAAAACAAAATATTCTAAAATTGATACTGGCAAAATGTATTGAAAATCAGCTTCACTCGGTATCCCTTTTTTAGCAGGATAGGCAAAGTGAATCTAGTGTTACAACACTCTGTTCTCTAATTTTCATCGCATTTATCGAGCATTGTGTGTTGATTGGCGGAAATCAACGCCGGGATTTTGCCTTGGAACCCAAGGGAAGAAATGAAAATAAATAATAATTCATTCCCCCGAATGAGAATCGAACCCGCAACAGTTGCGTTAAAGTTGATTTTGTCCTTGTAAAATTAGTAAATATTAATCATCTCACTCAATTAAGAATAAGATGTTTGCTATATATAGGAATTACCGATTACATCAAGTTTCGCAGATAGCAAGACCCCGAATCCCCGTTATCATATAATATAACAACAAAAATACATTACGTATATATTATCAACATTTTCAACATTTAACCTAATATATTATCGAAAGTCGCTCACGTCCGCAGGCAATTGCATTATTGAACAACAAATGGACTGGACACGCCATTATCTTTTTTATTTAAAAATCGCTCTCAAGATCGATCTCGAGATGTAGTTTTCATACATAGATATATAACTTATGAATGAAAACGGCATCTCAAGATCGATCTCAAACTTGAGAGCGATTTATAAATACGGGCCTAATAATACACTTTATTGATATTTCAAAAATCTATTCAGGGCAGTGAATTTAAGTATCTTTCTAAATTACCTACAAGATCGAAGAGAATGCATTCGATTCTCGTGTTAGCCAAACATCAAAGTTAACCGTATTTCCGTACTTATATTATACACCTAATAACTTAATATATAGCCAAGGTGAAGCAAGATAAATCAATCGCACAGATATATAGAACTGCAATCTAGTGAAGACTTATAAGCGGTGACCTCAATCTGATAAGATATTTCATATATTTTATTATATTACCAGCCGCGATAAGTATTTACTTAAATGTTTTATAAAACAGAATGCTGATATTGAATCGAATTTAATATCATTATATATATATGTATAATTTATTTTCTATGAATGTATGTGGGGAACGGAGTGTCTTAACACTAGGTTCCCTCTGCCTACCCTGCTGTGTGCGGGATACAGCGTGAAGATGATTTCATTTTAATTAATTTTCTAGAATAACATAAGGAATGCAAGAAAAATCTATGCATTTCTTATTGAATTCGAGCCGAAACAAATTAGGTTTTTATTGCCCTTGTAGTACCGTAACGTTCTTTAATTTCAGATGAGTAAATACAGAGATTTTATCAAGCGTTTCAAATTGTTTATAAATATATGTGTTTAAAAGTAAGCTTCACGATGTATTCCGCACATAGCAGGGTAAGCTGAGGGAACCTAGTGTTGAGACATTCCGTTTCGCATTTTTCGCCGAAATTGTGTTGAGAGGCGGAACTTAACGCCGAGCTTTTGACTTGGTGCCAAAGCGGTGAAATGAAAATATTAATAAGTAATAATTCATTCCCCCGAGTAGAGATCGAACCCAAAACTTTCGCGTTACAGTCACACCGCGCCCGTGCGCAATAACGGCCTCAAATTTATACATTTATTTTATATCAAATAATTATTTAATCAGTCTTGAACTAATTTCTTATTGTAATAAAAAGTATTTTTATTAGACAAAAAAAATTGTTCATATAAGCCATTATGTACAAAAGTTAACAGAATTTTGAGCCACTTTTATTCTTTTTTGTTAAGACAGATGTTCCAAATATTTTATTTATAATATATTATAATTTTAATGTAAGTAGTAAAAAAACGGTCAAAATTTTCGTGTTTAATGTAAAAATATTACAACTGAAGAGGTACCAACTGAAAAAAGTACACCATATTTACAATATTGGCGTATATCGTACGATTATAACTACAAAATTACACTTTTAATTAAAAGTTAAATAATGAAACTTACATTTTTAGGAGTACATACTATATATAGTATGTACTCCTAAAAATGTAAAAAATATAAACTTTATATTTTAAAAAAAGTTAATATCAAAAGCATAACAAGAGCGTACTAGGCTTGGAAAGTTTACAGGGAAAACATTAATTATCTACGAACACATATTTATTTTACTTTCAATCCATACAACTAGTATATAATATTTTACTTTCAATCCATACAACTAGTAATTAAGTACTTGTTCTAAGTGCATTTTTAACAATGTTTTTACTTATTTTCTACAAAGTTAGTAAAATTTCGTAAAATAAAAATATAAAGCTTTATTTGAATTTTTGCGCAGGAAGCGCAAAGACTGGCCTCAAGAAACGTATAAACACGACAGGTTGTGGGTTCGATTCTTATTTGAGGAAATCAAATATTTAGTTCCGCCACTCAATACGCAAAACCATCAGAATACAACGGTAAGAGGAAAACGGAAGAACCTCGAATGGAGTGTCTCAACACTAGGTCCAGGGTAGGTACCAACTGTCTACCTTGCTATAGTTATTTGTAGAATACAGCGTGATACTTTAAAAAAGATTCATTTACACAAAAAGTTGAGCTAAGTAAATATTCCTTCAACGTACAACGCTTCCCGACCTTAGTATTTGTTATTCAAGAAACGACGTGTTTAAAGCTCAAGCAAAGAAAACTGAGTTTAAAGTGCATCAAAATTTATAACTGTTCAGCTTGTACCATTTATTTCTTCAGCTGGGAACTAAACGATGTTATTTCACCCTTGGACAATCAATCAAATATAATTTTCTATTAGATTAGCGGTACATCATATTATTACAAATCACTATACTATATGAGAATTTTTTATTTAATAAAGATAATGGTACACACGGTAACGTCAACAAAAAACGAACACCGTTAAGAGTCACGATTTTTTTCATCATACAAAACTAATTCAAAAAGCGACCAGTTTTCTAAACTCTCGTAATGAAGAGTTCTTCGAGAGAGAGAGAGAGAGAGAGAAAAAAAAGAGGATATCAAAGCAAGCAAGTTTTAAAGTTTAAAATTAAAAGGCGCACGGCCAAAAGTATTTGAAATTCTAATAGCGCTTTCGTAGCAGATAGCGTGCATTCTTAGTGGAAGGTGGTGTGACTCACAAATTTAGCTTACGGTACTCTATACAACTAGTTTTACGTCCTAATAATGTAGTCTGATGTAATTGCTTCGAATATTCAATAGAATTGATTTTTGTTTAATGGCATGTGTAAAACACATACAAATTATAACACGTACATACATATAAGTCAGTTATATAGACATATTTTGTGCGTATAAAAAAATAAAAACTAAAATTCATATGTTTATTGCCCTAAAATCCCCATCATGACTCCAAGGAGGGGCTCTTGGGGGCCTTAAGTAAGTTTGAGGATTGTTTAATCGTCCACAAAATAAAAATGTATTTATTTACGTAAATTCATATTCTTTATAAAAAAGAAGAGATTTTATGCAACCATACCAATTTAGAAACCTGCAAAAAGTATATATTGAGATCTGCAATTTTTATTAAAAAAAACTTACAATTCGGCTGGGTCACTGGACAATCCACTGTCTGAACAAGAGCTACTAAGTCCCGGGGGCGAGGCATTATCAGTTGTCAAGTTGAAATCGGGCAAGGTCTCATCTAAAAAGTTCAACGACCCCTGCTCCAACGAGAATATGTTCTCCAGGATATCATCTGATGCCTGCCAGGAATCAGACTGCAACAAAATGTTTTCCCATAATCTTTTATATATTAACTATTATAAACTATATTTATATATTAACTATTGTAGCATAAGAGAAACCTGACCGATTTGATTTAATGGTTGTAGGTTCATTTTAAAAGAGTATTTATGAATTAGTCTTTAAACTGGTTATACAAATAATGGAGTTGAATTCGAGCCAGTGCCAGTATGTGGTATTTCTAAAATATGTAAAAATTACAAGGTGAAGTGTTTTAGCGCTATCTTTTCATGAGTATTACTATACAGTAAGTATTGTAACTTCAAGATAAGTCTCTCCTCTTACAACATACAAAGATAGCCTATGAAACTTCTTATATTTTTATCTAAACATATAAAGAAATTATATAATGTATATTATAAATGAATAATAATAAATATAAAGAAGTTTATATATAAGAGACAAATAATATTAAAGTGTATGAAAAGGTTATTACTGAACAAGTATATTGAATATTGAACAAGTAGCCATTTTAATTAAATGCAAAATATATACAATTGCATCATATGCATGTTCTCAATAAGATTGTGCAATTGGAGCAAAACACTCAGCAAAAAATTGTACAATTCTGATTTACTTTCCAATAAGATAAAATTAAAAAAATGTTAATTAAATTAAAATAAATTATAAAGTTACAAAATGTAACTGTAACAGAGTAAGCAGAGATAGTCGAAAAACTTAGTCTAAAAACACTCTATTCTTTTCTTTTTGAACTAGATGCCATGCTTTGTTGTGTCAATGACAAAACAGGTGATTTAAAATAATTATTGCCCTAAATTTGCTGAACCCACAACCATTGTGCTTATAGTGAGACATTGTCCACTGTATCAAAATGTCTACAGTAACATTTTTTACAGTCAGGTTAAAAAAATATTTAAATAATTGCATATAAAGCTTATTGAATATAGTTTGACTGATATAGTCAAACTCTATATAGTATAAAATTACAAGATCTAAATCTTGAAAACATTGCATAATTGTTATTTTAATTACATATTTTTGATATTATTGTTTAAACTATTATCAATACAAGTATTATACTTTTAGTTATTTACTAATTGGAGCAATTAGCAAAAGAAATAGAATTAATGATTATTTAACTAATTATATCTAGCAAATTAATCACAAATATTAGAATAATATTAAAAATGTAATTGAAATTTCAATTAAAATAATGTGAAAATTTAATATTATTTATTGATATCAATTGAAAAAAATCTAGAAATCTTTTTAAATATAATAATAATGTAATAATTAAAAAAAACACTGCACCAATTCAAGTTAAGATCAGTTTCAGTTGTGCCTTTTACTTCTGTCATATATAAGTTACTTTCATTTTCAACTTTTACTTAAGATGATAAGAGAAAGGAGATGCATTTCATTGTGCATATTTGATTAGTTATCTTAATTCACTTTAGTATGAGTGATAAAGTAATGTAATCTATAATGAAAAACATTATTTTATCAATATGTGTCATGTTTCCTATCCTATTTCAAGTTATTTTATCATACATTGGACAAAATTTAAATAATATTTTTTAATTTTAATATACAAATAATATTGTTATTGTTAACTATTTTTTTGTATTTATGATAATTAATATACTTATAAATATATTACCTCAAGTAAGGATAATAGATCTAGCTTTTTATCCATTTTTATTTTGATATATTAAACTACACATTAGAAAATGCAATTCACTGTAATTATATAACTTCACTCTATAATGCACTTTGTTAGCTTCCTCTCACTACAATCACAGAGTACCGTGTACGAAAATGTTTTAAGTTAAAATTGATATATTCACAAGTGGATATTTATAAGGCATATGGTAGAAGCGACGACCGCATGGTGCCTAGCTGGCACTGCTTGTTTACGTCGTATAATACGCCGGGTAAGCAATACGTGCGCTGATAGCGAACTGACTGGCTTTGGTAAATAACACGTTAGGGATACACCCGCGTACTAATGGGGCACTAATTTTGTTGAGAAAACACCGGGTCGTAATTAAGAAATAGACACCGAGCCACGTCCGATCCAAAAACAAAATGAACGGATAGTCAGATAACGGTAAAAGTGGGAGCGTAAGCCCACGAAAGCTGTAGAACGAGGTGCAGTCACGATTTCATTGCTTCACCGCGCGTCTACTAAATCGCTCGCTCGTATATACCCTTCAACATAACGATCCATTTCTCTCTCTAGTGGCCTTTGGGCTAACAATAAACGCGTCTTGATACGTTATCAATTACGTTCTGTGAAATGTAAAGATACTAACCAATAGAGCTCCCGTATGGAAGCTTTCCATTTTGTCACTTTTAGAATTTATTTCGTCAAATTCTACTTCATTTCTGGATAAATAATCCAGGATATTACTCATATCTTCATTAACGAGAGTCATGTTGGTTTGGATTTTTTCGATTGAATGACATTATGAATTTTAATTAGTTTCTCACTTCACTTTTGTTTTGATATCACTGTATTATTTACTATTATGTTTTTCTAGTGCTATTTCTGTACAAAACATTGATTACAAAATATATATATTTCATCTAAAACATGACATTTCTTTACAACTTCCACGTTGGAAATAATGACGTCATGAAAGTTGGACACTCTACGGCTGTTCATTGGCTTGGTATTTGACGCATATAGTAAAACAGGGTCGCCGGTTCCGCCATCTATTGGTGACGTGTGAAAATTTTACTGCGTTTAGTTTATGCACTGACATTTAAAATATTGAACTTTTTACATCTTTTATAATAATTACTATTTTAGATTATATTTATTGTCTCTCATAATAATATGTTGTTATTATTTATATTAATATACAAAAAAATACGATTTAACTGATTTTGTTTTATATTTTTGGTGAGCACTGATATGAAACTGTATCATGTAATCATAAGTTTTAATTCTGATGCAACGTTATTTATGTATTACAAATGAATCGAAGGAGTGAAAAGTCATTATAAGTTCTTGTATTTTCACTGGATTAATGAATAAAAAAATGACACCATTTAAATACAGTTGTTGATTCCTTCCTGTATCTTTTACATAGAGATTGTAAGTTCAATTTCAAAAACTGTGCAAAATGTTTATATTTAAATTATTTTTGACATCATATATGTTACTTCCAAATATATAATATTGTAGTACAGTATGTATGATTATAAATGTATTTTCATAAGCTATTTTTAAAATGTACTTATAATATAAATCGACAAAAATATGTAAAACATCTATATAAGAATTAAAGTTCAAGAAATATACATATATCTTACATTTATGTCTTTTAAACTTGCTTGACAATAACCCTATTGTAGTTATACAATTGGATTACAATAGTATTGCATTTACAGTACACGAGAGTTGCAATCTCAGGCACAACGCAAACTTAGCAATATATCCTACTAATATTATAAATGTAACAGTGAAAGTTTGTGAGGCTGGATGTTTGTTCCACTTACACGCAAAAACTACTGAACGGATTTGGATGAAACTTTATAGTAATATTGCTTATATGCCTGAATAACACAGGCTACAAACTATGTAGAGATTTAATAATTTTTAATAAAAAATATAATAAGCAGGCAAAGCCACGTTTGAGTACGTAACATTAATAAATATGGTATGTTTAATTTGATAATAAGTTTCAATTATTAATTTTGAGCGCACAATTATATACTTTGTTATTAATTAAGGTAATCACTGTTATCTTTTTGGCTCGTTAACGCTCCAAATTATGCTGGAAATCTCATATAACATCAATTTTACGATATAAGAAAATTGTTTTATACAAAAATAATATTCAAGGTATTTTGATTATGTATAACACTGAATAACAAATATAGCAAATCAAATAATTATATAATGTTTAATTTGATTTTATATAAATTTCAAAAACGAAGAGCCCATAATAAATATTAAATGAATTTATTAAATTGAACGAATATAACAATTTTCTGCCACTTTAAAAATAACCCTATAAAATCGAAAAAGCAAAACAATTTTCCATATTATTGCTCGTCATTTAGTATCAGGCGCTAGCACTCGCCGTCGCGTGTGCTACTAAACCGGTGCAAGGAGAAATCGACCGTGAAGGATTGGAAATTCAAAAGTGGGTCAGAACTCAATAGTCTGAATGTTAGACTGAATGTTTCGAATGCTACTCTTGGACCTCAGTAGTAGCAAGGTTAATAAATATTAGGCGACGATTCTATCTATATGCTTTTGTTTTCATTTCATATAGATTTTATTATAAGTCAGTAATCGCTTAAAGGAACATATTAAAATTAAAGTTCAAGTCAAATCAGTTTCACGCTGTATCCCGCAGATAGCAGGGTAGGCAGAGGGAACCTAGTGTTGAAATACTACGTTTTCCACTTTCGCCAAATTCAGGAGGTATTGCGTATTGAGCGGCGGAACTCAATACCGCGCTTTTTGCGCTTTTTCGACACCAGAGCGAAGTAATGGAAATATAAATTTAAGTAAATATTTCAACCCCTCGAGTGGGGATCGAACCCATGACCAGACGGTTTTACAGACACTTTGTGCCCCTGCGCCACGACTGGCTTCAAAATCTAAATTACGTACTTCAAATCAGCCTATTTCGTCCACTGCTGGACAAAGGCCTCCCCCAGGGTGCGTCAGAGCTCCCGATCCTCCGCCTCCCGCATCCAGTTGCATCCAGCCAGCAACCTTCTTCAGTCGTCAGTCCATCGAGCTGGAGGGCGCCCTACGCTACTCTTGCCGATCCGCGATCTCCACTCAAGGACTCGTCTGCTCCAACGGCCATCGGTCCTTCGACAGATGTGTCCAGCCCATTGACATTTCAACGTGCTACGTACTTAATGGATAGTAATTAGTTTAAGATAATGAACAAGCTTATTATCAAATATGTTTTTATATATATTCCTTTAAGCTTTAAGCCTTACTTGAGTCTTAACTACACTATATACTACGAACTTTTAAGTTACTGTTTCCTGTCTATGTTGTAAACAATCCTACGAATTTTAATAATATATAACCTAAAGTTTTCCGATATTCAAGTCTCGTTTCTTCTTTTATACATTTATGAATTCTGACCGAAAATGAAACGCATATTTTTTGTGATTTTACCTTTAGCAAGAAATCTGAATTGCCTTAAAAGGTTATAAAACTCTTTGAAGTATTCCCGAAACTTTACCCTTTCTTTTTCAAGGGCTGTAAGTAGATACTTCCTTATAGAACGTATATAATGAATTAAACATTAACTTATATAATATATTTTTATAATTTTCAAAAAATATTTGAATAGATGTTGAACTATTTATATACCTACTAAAAAAAGGTCAACACGCAGAAGGGTAGGCAGAGGGAACCAAGTGTTAAGACACTGTGTTCCCTACTTTTTGTCTAAGTTTTCGATGCAAGGTGTGTTGCCTTGGTGTAAGTGCGAAGAAATGAATAAATAATAATTGCCCCAAGTGAGGATTGAATTCACAACCGTCGCTTTACAGTCACATCCTTGTGCCCTTGCCACGACGGGCTCATTTATATACTATACTGTATTAAACTTATTTTAAAATCCACCGCACACAGCAGAGTAGGCAGAGGGAACTTAGTGTTCCCCACTTCCTGTCGGATTCTGGAGGCATTGATTTGCCTCGACACCAGAGCGAAGAAATGGAAATATAAATTTAAGTAAATTTTTCATCTCCTCGAGTGGGGATCGAACCCACAACCAGTCGGTTCTACAGTCACACTTTGTGCCGCTGCGCCACGACTGGCCTCAAACTTATTTACTTTTCCATTATTTATTCGTGGCATTTGGATTGTAATGTAATCTTTTAAAAAAACATTAGAAGGCATAAAATTTCTTAAATTAACATTTATAATTAAATTTAAAAGAAAAAAAAAACAATGTAAAAGAAATATTGCTATATTAACTAAATACATTTACGGTTTTATCTATATGAAAAAAAAGACATATTTTACCAACATCGTAATAAAGTCTGACTATTTTGCATATTTGTTGTTATGTAAAATGTTAGTTTCGCATGTAAATTTCGTTGCAGTAGATTTTCATATGTGACTGATTTAATATTTCGAGAGTGACGTGTGTGGCTTATTTTAAAAAATATATATAGTCTGTGCAATGCTTATGGACGCTAGCAAAAGCGTATTCTTTTATCTCTTTTAGTTTTAAATATTATTTGAAATATAGCTTCCAAAATTTGTATTTCAAAGAGATTTTAGTATATTTCAAGTTTAGTATAAAATATGGTTATTTGGTTTTATACATTTCAGTATGAAAAAATGTTTTGTTACGAAAAAAATATTTAACAACAATTGTTAAAAGAAAAAAAATATATACATATTATAACAAAGTCCCTGAAATTATGACTAATGAGAAATACATTTTAATATTTCTTAATTTTTTTTAATATATTTATCGAAGTGTGGAAAAATATTTTTAAAATTTTTAAAAATGTTTACATACTGGAGATATTCTACTATCTATGCTACCTATACTACGTATAGTAAAATTAGAAAAATATCAAAACTACTTCAAAAAAACCCATTGTTAAAAGGATAATATCAATCATTTCGACACTTCAATTGGACTATGAATAAATGAAATTAAAAATATCACAATGTGTATTTTTTTGTTATATCACCTATAATATATAGTATATGATATAGTTTGATTGTATAAGTTGTTAAACTTAAGTGCTTATACATATATTATGAAATTCATTAATGAATTTCTTTGAAGATATTATTGAATACATTTTTTTTGAGCTTCACATAATATAAAACAGACAGAGAGATCCTACTGTGAGAGGTAGAGTGTCAAGACATACTGCCTGAATTCGAAGCGTGCCTAGTACTTATCTATAGGATGGTGATTTGGCCTCATAGAAGTTTCATTGAAATGTTTACTTTATACAGTTCCGGATATGACGTGGGAGCGGTGTAACCCATCACCGCGTACGTTACTCACCAGTTATCACATCAACGGGGAAGTACTGGTGCTCATCTCCTCGGGGGGGAAGCCCTGGCATCTTGCGCTCGTATGGTGTTTGGCACTCCGTTCTCCCTTTACCTAGCTAGGGATAAAACGTAAAATATATCTTCCGGCTTTGTGTATTCAGTTCATATAACAAAAAGAGATATTTTTTTTCTTACTGTAGCTACAAAGAGTTACATAAAATAAATACGTTCTCATACAGAATTTATTACCGTAACCATAACCTTACGTTGACCTTCCTTATAAACCTTGGCTAACTTAATTAATAATTTAATTTTTAATCTGAAAAAATTACAACCAAAAATAAAATTTGTTGTAAAAAGTGATAATTAACGCCAAAGGGGAATTAAAAAGGATTTGCTGTAACTACACGTGTTTACAGTAAATTTTAATATTAAATTAAAATCAGCTTCACGCTGTATCCCGCATACAGCAGGGTAGGCAGAGGGAACCTAGTGTAAAGACACTCCGTTCCCCACTTTCTGCCGAATTCTGGAAGCATTGCGTGTTAAGTGGCAGAACTCAACGCCGCGCTTAACCTCGACACCAGAGCGAAGAAATGGAAATATAAATTTAAGTAAATATTTCATCTCCTCGAGTGGGGATCGAACCCACAACCAGTCGGTTTTACAGTCACACCTCGTGCCGCTGCGCCACGACTGGCCTCAATATTCATTAAGGAAATATTATTCATTTTTAAAATATTTTCATTTTCTCGACGTAACTCGTTAACAAAATAAGACTAACCGAGAAGATAGGGATCCGGACGGAAAGCTTAGAAAAGAGTAATTACTACGTAGCTTATTTATTTTTCTTGGTTATCAAGAGTGAAGACCAAAAGTAAATGCTAATGTAATTGCAATAGTGTTTCTAATTAATGAATTATGTAATTTTATTTATATTTTTATCTTTAAAATAAAATGTTTATTTAAAAGGGAAAAGATGTCGTTTAAATTCGTTAAAGTAAAGTATTAACGTAAATTTTATAATTTGACTCAACAAATTATAACTTAGGTATTTACCAAAAAAAAAAATGTATCTACGACCCTTTAGGTACCTCTGCCAGTAGACTTAAATCTAAATGAAAAATATTTAAAATTATAATAGCGCTCAATGTTATACCTGTTTTAATTAAAACCTTTCATAAAATATAAAATAAAAACAATAATTTTATTTTTCTGAAACAAAAACGTATCACATTTTTTTGTGGTTTCATTAAGATAACGTCTTTACAGCATTTAAAAATATAAATGCTGGAACAAAAATATATTGTTATACATTTGTTCTCGCTGTCAGAGTTTGTGACTTTTTGTGATATATAAATACAAAAACATATATATAAATATATTTAGGTAATATATACATTTATATACATTTCTTTTTCAGTTTCAAGCTGTATCCTGGATGTAGCAGGGTAGGTAGATGGAACCTAGTGTTAAGATATTTCGTTCCCTACTTACCGCCGAATTTTCAGGTCATTGTTGTGCATGTTGACTGGCTGATTTCAACGCCGCGATTTAACCTTACTACTAGAGCGAAGATATGAAAATATTAATAAATAATAACAGATTCCCCGTGTGGGGATCGAATCCACAACCGTCACCGATAGAGTCACACGCTTGTGCCACTGCACCATTACTTCCTCAATATTCATTTATTCTTTTTGAAATATTGTTACTAAAAAAAGAAAAAAATATCTAGAAAACGTACACTACTTTATAACATAACGGGATTCGTACCTGCGCCTTTTAACCAAAAAACCAAGCGCTCTTAAGCTCCAAACCATGAGTCCTTATCCAAGCTACATAACAGTATGTCGGAATTCCTATACGCTTGTCACAATTTCTTTTTCGTGTATTTTTCTGATATCATATCCTTGAGTGTCATAATATTTCCCTAAGGATATGTCTGTAGACATCGGGAAACAAGGTTGTTATTCATCCTTCTTTTTTAAAAAATATTTTGTTAGCTTGACGCTGTATCGCACACATGAGGAAGAGGGAACCTAGGGAGGGATTTTCCGCAGATTTTGAAGGCATTGCGTGTTAAGTGGCGGAACTCAATGCTGCGCTTTTTCTCACAGGCAGCCACATAGTACTTGCTTCAGGGACAGAGTACCCTCTTCCCTCCCCTCCGTTGTCTCTGTAAAAGCCAATGGGGCTAACAGTAATAATCGAAAAAAAAAACGCTGCGCTTTGCTTTGACGCCAGAGCGAAGAAATGAAGATATTAAATATTTTATTACCTGGAGTGGGAATCGAACCCACAACTGTCCTCATAAGCTTATTATTTACATGATATTTATTTTTAATACATACCTACAACTAAGGTTTCGTATCACGCTTGTCCCAACAGCGCCACAATGGTGTAAAATAAAAAAAATATTTTGAAGAAAAAAGTGTAAACCCAGTAATCAATATTATTTAAAAAAAAAACACTTTACGTCACTTAAAAACCGTTTTTAAACCATGACAAAGCAAATAAAATACTCCTCATTGAACTTGGAAGTACGGTGACTGATAAAGGAAGTTTCCCATGAAGGCATTGTAAGAAAACTAGGGAAGATTAATCGACTATAAAAAATCTAATGTAACGATTTTAAACTTTAGTATAATTTAAAATTAAAATCACTAACATCGAGTTATTTAAAATATATTGCAATAGTATGATAGATTCAATTTATTTTGTTATATTTTTTTTTCATAGGTTTCACAGGTCTCGAATAGCAATATCTAGTAGATACACATTTGACACATGCATTGCTTTTTTTACATATTTATTTGTAATTTAAAAATGTAACAAATCGTATGAACTGTTACCTATTATTATCGTCCATTAATGAGAAAATTATTCTTGAAAATATAAGACAGTTAATAACAGTTATTTTATATTTACATCCTCTGTCGTTGAAATATGCATTTTGATTACTTTTGAAAATTTATCCGTAAGCGGTGAAACTGGCTAAGCTTTCTATACAATTTTATTGATGAAATAGGAAGAAATGGAAGCATGCCACGATTCTGTAACAACTAATTTAAAATATAAAATAATTTAATCATTCTTCTCCATGGCATCAATGAAGAATAATTAAAATACCATATAGAAGAATCATTTAAATCATTATAAAATGAAAATTATCTAATGAATATAATAAAATGCAAATTTTCATGAGTTTTTTGGTTATGGCATTTCGAGTGTGTCATATAAAATGTGTACAGTAGTTTTTACGTCAGTATGGAATATTTCAACATAATTTACAGGTGCGGGTTTTTGACAGTTTACTAGAAGTTTGATAATAAACAAAATAAATAAACGTGACGACGTTTGACGTCTTGTGGGATGGTTTTTAAACTAAGATATTGTAACTTAAATTTACATGGTAATTAATGTATTCTTAAATATACTTTATTATTCTTTTTTTTCCATATTTTCACTGTATCCCGCGTGTAGCAGGGTAGGCAGAGGGAGCCTAGTGTTAAGACACTCGGCTCCCCACTTTTCGCCGAATTCTGGAAGCATTGCTTTTTGTGAGGCGAAAGTCAACTCTGCGTGTTTCAGAGCCAGAGCTTTCACACTAGAGCAAAGAAATTAAAATATTAAATATGCAGAAATTATTATTAATCTTCGAGTGTCACAAGCTCGCTTGTGCCTTCACACCACGACTAACCTGGTTTATTAGTTACAACTTTACAAGTTAAAATTATCTTTATTTTTAAATCTTTAAATTTATTCTTTCTGTTGTATTATATTTTCTGTGATTGTGTGTGATTTACACAAGTCTAAAAACATTGTAAAACCTACTTTTACTAAAATATAAAAGTAGTACCTTTTCAACTCATTTATGATTGACTTAAATATATTTTGTGTGGCTTTATTACATAAATTATATAATTTCATTTCTTCGCTTTGGTGTCGAGGCAAAGCGCGCCATTGAGTTCCGCCTCGACAAGCAATGCCTTCAGAATACGATGGAAAATGGGGAACGGAGTGTCTTAACACTAAGTTCCCACTGCCTACCCTTGCTGAGTGAGGGTGATACGTATATACCTACCTACAATTTTTGTAACATGTCAAAATCTGTAACTATAAATAGTGATTGCATGTAACTTTAGTTTATAGCGTTAACGGTGAATAAGCCTGCGCTTTAACTCTTTCACATCCGGTTAAGTTTTTGAACCATAACGATTAGAATTACTGCTGTATAGAAATAAAAGGAGTCACCTGCAACAAAAATATGCATAAATAATTTTAATCTGGCTTCCAACCTGTTTCAATTTTCCCAGAACTGTTTTATTCTTAATCAAATTGTTGAGTAATTACAAATGTTATATTTCTTATATATTTATTATCTTTATATACCTATTAATTATAGTAAAAGAAATTGAGCATAAAATTTGGTAGAATGGGGAGTCCGTTAATGAATATATATTGAGATTGAGGGTGTCGTAGTGCCGACCCACAACCTGTGCAGTGGCACACAGGTTTGATTTGATTCATACTTGAGAAAATTAAAAATTTCTTCACCCATTAACAAAACAAAGGGCAGCGTTGAGTTCCATTGCAATATCTCGAAACGACCTCTCTGCCTACCCCGCTATGCTATCACAACGTGAAATCATAAACAAAAGAAAGATAATATTGAGTTGTATGTATACTAATGCAACACTTCACTAAGATGTTTTTTAAAGTTTTGTTTTTTAGTATCTGTAAATTTGAATTTTAACATTTAAATATTAATATATTTAAGAATCGACTGTCATCGACACATATTGTAACTGTATATTATGTGTCTTTATAAAGAATGCATTGCAATCAAGTACGATAAAAACTATGATTTATCTTTAATCTACCCACATATATTTATTTAAATTATTTTAGTATTATTGTATTGTGTGCACATTATAATATTGCATAAATTACCTGATAATTCATTTATTTTTTTTTTGTAAATCTTATATAGGGTTTTCTTATATATGTAGTAGGTATATCATATTCGTGTGTGAATAAAAGAATACATTATACGTAGTTAGCTTTACAATTATTTGATAATAATGTACATTTTTGTCAATATATATGTAGGCCTTAGATGTAATGAAAAGAAAAATTAAATATTTAAGCTAAAGAAGATATTTTTTATACGACATATATCTATATATATAAAAGGACTTGTGCTGACTGACTGAGGTAAGACGCACGCAGAGCCGTAACCACTGGTGGTAGAAACATGAAATTTGGGCAGATGTCTATTTTCATATTCTGGACATCCACTAAGAAGGGAATTTGAAAAATTTTAACCCAAAAGGGATGAAATAGGGGTTGAAAGTTTGTATGGAATTTTTTTTTAATCTGTACCGATTTTTATAAAATTTGAAATTCAGACTCTTAAAAATATTTCATTGAACACGTATTTCATGGTTTTTAAGAATTCACCCCCTAAGGGTTCAAATAAGGGGTTAAAAGTTTATATGGAAAAATCTTTAAATTGCCACCGATTTTTATAAAAATTTAAATTCAGACTGTTAAAAATATTTTATTGAACACGTGTTTCGTGGTTTTTAGAACTCACTCCTAATAAGCGGGCGAAGCCGCGCGCGCCCTCTAGTTTTTATATAAAATTTACGTTATTTCACGTAACATTAATTAACAAATTAATTCAAAATAAAAATAAAAAGGATCATGTCAAAACTAATACAAATATAAAAACATTGCGAACACGAATCACAATCCAACTTTATACAGACATAAAAAAATATCAATAATACCATCACAATAAAATACCACAAAAAAAAAACCATCGAAATCCCTAAACTTGGGCGTTATAACATATAACAGATAATATAATTCATTATAAATTTTTAATGTTCTAATCATTATTTATTTTCAACACTGACTGTTATAAATAACAGTCAAAATATTCATTATCTGCTATAAAATGGCGTGTGGCGCCTCGGTTCGGGAATGATCGGAAATATTTAGTAGTTGTTCGGCCTACATCGAGTCCAGCCAAGGTCAAATAAAATAATGATGGCGAACTTCACATCGT